>CANUEY010039731.1:0-10843 GCA_948099555.1 Croton setiger
TATATATATATATGCTGCCTCTTTTTTTTTTCTTTAAAGATGAAGATGAGACATTCTCAAACCCAACAGCAACCTAAAAGTTTAAATATATATATGCTGCCTCTTTTTTTTTAATTAAAGAATAAGCATATAAAATAGAAAACCCAACAGCAACCAAAAAGTTTAAAATTTTTGTGTTGAAACTTCCTAATTAATATAACTACATCAATTTTTTTTTAATAGAAAACTAAAATTTACGCAGATCACACAAGCAATATATGGTATTTATTCCCAAAAGCTAACTCAAAAATAATAATATTAGCAAAAATGCATTTTACGCCAAATCTTAATAACTTATATATGCATGCTCAATAATAATCAAAAAGAAAATTTTTCTTGTTCAAGGGTGGTAGGTAAAGGGCTTTTTGGGTTATATGGTTATATTATGGGCTATGAAAGAATTTTTGGAAGTACGCATTTAGCATACTTCGTAAGCTAGAAGGGTAAAAAGAACGGTAACGTCAAGGGGAGGAAAACGTAAAAGGGATTAATGAATCGGCCAAAAAACGCCTAGATCATTTCCAAAGTTGAGACTCACCTAGGATTTCGCCTCAAGAGAACATAGAAGAAAGTTCTAGTGCTCGAAAGCTATCCTAAATTTTTGCTTCGAAAATTGCTCTCAAAAACATGTGTTGAAAGAAACTAAGTTTCGAAAAACCAATTTTAGAATTCAAAGCGTAAACAATTTAAATTGAGACACACGAGTGCCATAACGGTCAATTTCAAGTATGGTTTCCGCTTGCTAAGTCTTATCGTCTTAGGTTCTCACAGCGGTCAAACCAAGTTCTGAAAGAAAAGTTCTCCTCTCTAGACTTCCTATGAGTTCCAAATCATGTTTAAAGACACACATAAACCCAATTGAGTAATCCCAAAATCAGCTCAACACATCAAACATGTAAAAATGTTACTCAAAAAATTAACATGGGACAAGTGCCTAAGTAGCTCAACTAATTTAGCTTAAAAGTCTCAAGTTTTTATAAAAATTAAGTATATAGTAGCAGTTATAATACCAGCAGGAATACTCAGAAAAGCTTATCAAATGTCATAACTAAAGGTGTAAAAAACTTGACAATAAAGATTTATGAGGCATAGCAATCAAAAAGACCAATTTTAAATCCCCTCCCACACTTATATCACACATCGTCCTCAATGTGGACAAATACAATCAAACAACCAAGGTAAGCTCACAAACAACTAAATTAAAAAGAGTAAAGAATGGATACTACCCTGTGTTCACTCCGAAAATTCTGTGAATAGGCATCCCCACATTTACTTAATTGCCTACACTTGCTTGATGAATTACTGTCTTACTTTTTTTAGCAGCTACTGATGTGCTGCAGTGTTCTAGGTGGTGGTTTGGGAGCAGATCTACTCAATTTAGAATTTGACACTGTTCATGCAATTGTTTTTTGAAAAATTAAGGAAAAATAAATAAAATTCAAATAAAGAAATTAAATACTGGGTTGCCTCCCAGTGAGTGCTTCATTTTAACGTCTCCGGTTAGACGTTTTCGAGCGAGCTCATCAGCTGCACTCTCCCGGTTCTTCAAGTTTCAAATTCTTGGATTAAGTAACAGTAAGACCTTCATAAAATGGCTTCAATCGATGTCCAATCACCTCAAATTTTTATTGGTCTCTAGACTTTGAATTTCCACAGCTTCTCCATACTTCATATTGCAAAGCTGAATAGCCCAAAATGCTTGATGCTCCACTTCGACAGGCAAATGACATGGTTTGCCGTAAACTAGGCGATAAGGTGACATTGCAAACGGAGTCTTAACTAGTCATTCAAACAGTATTGGTAACTTTGCAAACCTGGTCATTTATAAAGAGAATAAACAGTAAAGTTAACTAGTCCCCGGCAACGGCGCCAAAATTTGATGGTTTCGAATCCACCAAAAATAAAACTTGCTTTCCTACAAAACAAACTTGTAAATAGGGTGAGAAGGGTCGAACCCTAGGAACTAGCTTGTCATAAATAACATGAATCGGAATTAAAAACAAACTCCAATAAAGCGGGGAGATTAAAAATCGAAACGAAATTAATTAATCAAAAAAAAGTAAAGCAAGCGACAGAATTTAATATTAAATTGAAACAATAGGAAACAAATTCAGTTAAGACATACCGCGGCGCGAAGTCTGATTCGATTGATCATTGATTCAAACATAGTTTCTTAATTCATATTACAGATAAGTTATAGCCAGGAAGAACGTCGACCCAACCAATTCTACTGTAATACGATCTAATAACAACCCCTAATTAACTAGTAATCTTAAGTACGACGAAAGATTTAACCGTTAATTGCATTAAAAACTAGTAGAACCTTACCCAGATTAATAGAAACTACGAGCATCCATTTAAATCTGATTATATTCTTCCTTAATATAACCCAAAAGGTTCTACCAAATCAGATTATATTAATTACTACTCTATCAATCTAACCAAACAATTACGGATTTGATTCAATCGAATAGCTATGAAAATTGCTACCAAACAAACAACGGCCCTGTTAATTCATTCAATAGAATTTCGCTAAGGGATTTATTTTCCCAATAAATTACAGAAAGAATGTAAATGCAATATAGATTAAGAAATTCAATTATGTTCAACAATCTCACAATCAAAATCAAACTTCTACCTTGGTTTAAGCCTTAGATGAACAAAAGGAATTAGCCACGGATGGCTACGACAGAAAACATGATGAAGAAGAAGGAAGAATTGCGAAATCAGCTATTCCAAAGTATAATCCCGTAACCCTAGTATTGATGTCAAAAAGTGTCTATAGAAAGCCCTAAAACTGACATAATTCATCCCAAAAAGTAGTGTCAACTAATATAATAATAGGACCCACTAAAATTTATAATAAATTGGTCTTCCAAGCTTCAAAACGAACAGCAATAAATTGTTTCGGGCCAGCAACCATTTTAAAATAAATTGCGTCTCTCGTTTTCCACTTAATCTCGCCAATGACTAAAGATCGGACCGCCTTACTCTTTAGTTTATATTTCTCTCCAAAACACTTCAATTTTGCTCTTTTTCTCTCCATTCACGACAAATCCAACTTTCCTAGCACAAAAGCTATAAATCAAATAAAACTATACTTTTAAGCACAAATAATGCAAAATCAACACAAATACAAAAATAAAAACAAGTTGGATTTGCATGCTATCAAGCCCAGTCACTTGAATTATATGAAATTGTTATTTTACAATATTTGAACTGTGTATATATATATATATATATATATATATATATATATATATATATATATATATGCTGTTTGGACCGGTACTGAAGCCCGATCATTGGATTATATGAGTTATATGTTATGTAATTGCATTTCCACAGGGCTTAAATATGGTCATTGTGATCATCGTAGTCAGTGTTTGCAAATTTCACAAAAGAAACATACGGTTTCTATATGATTTAACGGATGGTCCTACTGGTCATATTATGTTACAAGATGATTTTCGGATCTTTATATGCTATAGATTGATATTCAGATCATTATATGAATATGAAATTACCGATGAATTATTCCGATCTATATGTTACTGACCATCATGGATGCTTACTCTGTGAAATTCCCAGGGCAAAACTTGGCCGATGAATCACAACGTAATTAAATGAAATCATAAGACATTTGCATTGTATATGGTTATGTTTTGACTGATGTATGAAAATGTAAGGTATTATTGATTATAATACCTACGACCCTATGAATAAATGGAATCCTATGTCTGAGATAGCTGCATTTTTGTTATATGTTTCGGTTGTTATAGAATTATATGAAATTATTGGTTAAGTTAGTTACAGCTCGCAAGGTAAAGAGTAATCCTATGTAATAAGCTTGCCTACGACAAGTTTTATATATTATTTTGAAATTGTGATTTATTGTTTTGTTTTATATTGTTGAGTTTATACTTGCTAAGTATGTAACTCATTAAATTGCTATTACATGATTTCAAGTTTTCTTTTGGCAATTGACAACATCAGTTCCGCCATCTTTCTGCCGGGCAGGTCAGCTGAAGCCTAGAATTTCTCTCTCTTGCATTTCATCATTTGTACCATCTTATCATGTAGGATTATGTCATATGGCTTGTAAATTATTAATAAGGCTTGTAGTAAACGATTTAAAGGTATAGTAAATAATATGTAAATTATTAATAAGGCTTGTTGTCTTTGCATCGCATGTAGAGTTTCTAATATGTAAAGATGCCAATTTATTTGATTTTGCTCGTATGCTTGTTTACTCTGTAAACTTATAGCATAATAATAACGATTGTTGCATATAGATTATAGGAGATAAGACATGATTGAGACTTGTGATAATTGGTTTTAAAGGTTATAGTAGTTCTTACGTAACATGTTAAAATGTTTTTTTTTTTTAAAAAATGGCATGTGTTATGACGTATAGATATAAGTTTGGTTGTTATAAGCATAGGCTCGACTGAAATTTTGCTTGAGCCAATGACCCATGTCTCTACTATCGGGAAGTATGCTCAAGTAAGTTTCTTGTTTTATTGTTCTTTTATGCTTCAACTATGCCATAGTTAATTAGTAAGAAACTAAATAACTTAGGATTTAGCATAATCTTGAACAATGCAATGTTTAGAATTAGGATCAATTTCTAGTAAGGAGCTAGAAATGACTTAGAATCTCCTTGGCACTCTAGGACCCCCTCATTAAGGTCATTGCTTGTAAGGCTTTTGTAGTTGACATTCCCCTCGACATTTTTGATGCTGGTCATCCTATGGGGAACATTATTTGACCATCCTACCTTCACTTCTTGAGATTAATTGACATGGCTCGAATTAGCCACAATGAGTTAGTGTACGTGCTGGCTGAGCGCTGGTGGGACACCACTAATACATTCCATTTTACTTGGGGAGAGATGACTTTGACCCCTACTTATTTCTTGGTTATCACTAGGATTCCATTTGAGATCCGCCTGATTGAGTTGTATGTTGAATGAAGGAAAGATGTGACTTTAGAGAGAATGGTGGAGCCGATCGGCATTGACTTTCCCTGAGGTACTTTGAGTGTGCCTCAACACTAACTAGCTACCTAGGCACGAGATATTTTTATGGGATACCAGGCCTAGGAGTATACTCCTTCTCAAGTGGCTCGGTCACTTTGTTACTTCTGTTTGCTGCGACCTTTTTGGTCGAACTAGAGGGACTACTTCAACCCCTCTATCCTGAAGAGTTTGGAGGACTTGAAATTTCTTTTAGAGTATGATTTGGCAGGTGATATCCTGGCCAAGATGTATGACGAGATGAGCCATCTGAGTAGGCAGAGGTATAACTTGGAAGGCTTCTATTATTTCTGAGAGGTCTGTAAAGAACATCCCTCTTTGTTTGTTTTCTTTTCTATTGATCTTTGAATTCTGAATTTATTGTTGTTTTGCATACTTGGGCTTATGAGTAATTCTCTTTCATTTGGTCAAAGGTCATTAACGATCCTAATCAAATTCCTGCAGCTTGGAAGTGGTATAAGATGAATCGTCGGGCCAGCCAACACCAACATTCTTTGACTGTCATCAGGGATCATTTTGACACTTACGCCATGGAGGTGGTAATTTCCTACTCACAAAAATGATTTTCTCATAGCATTAAAAATGATTTACTGAAAGGAACAGGAACTGAAATTTCGATTCTAAAAAAGTTTGGAACCAGTCCCAGAACTGTTGGAACTTAAGAATGGGATGGTTTCAATACCAGTTTCAGGAAACAGCCCAAAGTTTATAATTTGTATAATATCATATCAATCATCAAATATGAATTTTACCCTCTTGTAAAAGAACATTACATATAAGATTAAAAGCAATTAAGCAAACCATCATTCATCAACATTCAACAAACAAGATTAACCTAACAAAGTCCAAAAAAAAAAAGTTCCAAAAGCTCCAAAAGCTTACAAACATATTATGCATAATTACAAATACATCAAGTTCTAAAAGCTCCACAATTTTAAAAGCAAATTATACATAATAAAAAAAACATAAAATCCAAATGCTTCATAAGCTTTAAGTTGCATAACCCTCCATATTTCACAATCTGCATTTGAATATTTGAAAATTAATTAATTACCCTTTTCCTAAGAAACAAAATTACATCAATTTTTACAAGCAGGAACTAAGAATCCAAAGTTAAAAAAGGGATTTCAAGAACAACTAACAGCCAAAAAAATACACTTGAAGGGATTGGTAAAATAATACAGGATATGTTTACATTGCAGAAATGAATTTTCAGAGTTGCATAAATAGTTTGAAAATAAAGATAAGATTTTTCCTTTTCAAGTAACTATGATCAAACCATATTTCATTTTCTTTTACGTTTAGTTGATTATAAGAAAAAGAAGGCTTAATTTCTGCTTTTCGAGTCGGCCTTGCTGCTATTACCATGGACTCCATAAATTTCTCAAAGTTAAAAAAAAAATGAAAGAAGAGATGGGTACTAATTGATACCCAAAAATAGTGGTGATTATAATGCAAGCCTTGTCCTAAAGCAAAATCAAGGTGTGTACATGAAATCTTCATAATTTTTTTTTCTAGAAAAAAAATAAAAAAAATGAAAAACAAAACTTCTAAGAAAAATATAATAATGAAATTCAACATTTAAAAGAAGAAACAAAGAAATTCAAGTTATTAAATTGAAATTAATAACAAACCAAAGAAAAAATGTAAAGGAAAAAATATTTAGTTTGCTTGTTGTTTTGGAATCGGAAGCTGTAAACGCAAGTGTAAGTAGCAATATTGTTTCCCTTCGAATGTCGCTCCTCCATCCCATTGGTCCAAGCCGAACCGACAATTGGTCCGAGCCGAACCAACAATTGTTAGGTCAGTTGAAGGAGGTGAGTCGTCCGGAGAGGTGAGGGTTTAATGATGGCAGACAGAAGGTTGAAGATGAAGCAGAAGTAAGGCGGTTAGGTTTGTGTTTGTGGAATTATAGAGAGGAAATGATTGGAGATGATGTTTTAGTCTTAGTTTTAAGTTGTGAATGAATTCAAAACTACTTCATTTTAGGTCTAGGTTGAATGCATCTATTTCAGTTCTGGTTCTTTTTCCTGGTTTCGATTCAATTTCGGTCCAGATTTCATTTTAATTCAATTCCAACAGAGCAATCAGAACCATAATATAATATTTTTGATTTTAGGAAATGTCCAAATTTTTGAGTTTTTTTCAGTTCCATTTCAGATACAGTTTTGGGTTTTGGGTCTGGTTCCATGAGGTATGTATAGCCCTAATTTTTGAGATCCTAGATCCTATTAAAATTAAGGATTTTCCTCTATCACCCTACCTTGAGGCAATATTACTTGGGTGAGCGAGATTGCTTACAGACCATAAGATTTAGAGCCATCCAGCAACTCTACCAAATGATATGAGGACTAGAGATATGATGGAACTGGGTCATTCCCACACAAAGTGAATTTCTTGTCACTAGTTGATTGATCAGCCTAAGGATTATGATCTCTTTTGCCGGCATTCCCTAATGAAACCTATTAGTACCTAGTTAGATGACGTAGAGAGCTGCTCTTCCTTATTTGAGTGTTTCTTCATCTGGAGCTTCAGTTTTTACCCCTCTGAAATGCTCTTCCAGACTGTCTTCCTCGACTCTAAGTAGTTGAAAATCATAGTTTAGGCCCATCTCGACTCAAGATATTGGCAGATTCCTTATTCCATTCGAGAGGCTACAAGCCTAGTTGACCCTCATATCGCTGGACTTCGACTTCTATATGCAATTCCTTATTATTTCCCTCAAGGCACCATGAAACATAAAGAGGTTTCCTTGATTAAGGCAAATTCTTCACAGCTACCCCCAAACAATATTTTCAAAGTATGTCTCTTGAATTTCTATTTACAAAAGGATTGAAAAAGGAAAATACTGACTTTCATTTAATCTACTTACAGGTTTTCTCAAGCTTGCTGAGAAAGTGGATGAAGTTGATGCTCGAGATACGGAGGAACAAAGTTCTTCCTGGAGTTAACTAGCTTTTGCTAAAGGTTTCCGGAGGAGGCCTCGACGCTAATTGTTCCAATTTTGTTGTATGTTTCAATTTCCATTGTATTGGCTTTTGCCCCTTTTTTGTACTTAAACTTGGACTTTGTTCATTAATTTCCTTCATTGTTAATGGCACAAAACAAATGCATGTATGCAATGAATTTTATTTATTTTGAAAAATTCTTTTCATTTTCTTTGTTTTTCTTGCAAAATTTTAATTTTTTGAGAAAAAGTAAGGAAAAACAACAAAAAAATATGCCAAATGGGTGAAAAACTGTCAATTTTCAGCGAAAACTGTACATGCTTACGCATTGCTGTGCACGGGCATATAGGCAATCTGCGCATGGGTGCGTCAGAACGTGGCTGCATGTGCTCATTGACATAATTTTCTATAAAACATTTTCAATCATTTTTCCCATAAAGAACTTTGTTTTTGTGAAAATACATTCTTAAGTAAAAACATTATGAAAAATAGCAAAATGAATCTTGCTTTTAACCACACGATGCATCAATGGCTTAAAGGTCTTTTTAAGGTTGAGAAGATCAATTTGGGTAGGTATGGACTAGCTCATCTCACTACTCTACGAGGGGTAGTAGTAGATTGGGATTAACTGAAGGCCTGTATTAGGTTTTAGGGTCTGGAGGCTCATGTTTTCCGGTTCGGGGCCATGATGATGTGCCTACTTTTTGAGGAGTTTTGCGCTATTGTGGGTTGTTATCCCAATGCACCCCTGGTTTGTCATTAGATCAAGTCTGGGTATTTAAGATGTTTCGAGGGCTTGTTCCACTTCACTAGATCTCAAGCTAAGAAGATGATTGTGGATGAACAAAAGGTGATTTTGTCCTCTTTGATTGATGAGTTTCTCGAGGCTGATACCAAGGACTTGGAGAGGATAAGGCTCAGGATGCGAGCTTTTTTTTTCTGCTTACTCGTTAGGTTCTTGTTTAATAAGGATCTATGTTTTAGAAATTTACATTTTTGCCCCATGATCTGGCAGATGGAGGAGATGAACTATATAGGCAGCATTGTGCTGGCCGAGACTATTCGGAGCTTGGGTAGAGCTCAATTAAGCTTTGAGGATTGGGCTGTCACTCCGATCATCCTTCAGGGTTATTTTCCTCCTTTCAATCTTTTTAGCTTTCCCTTGTACTTTCTTTTCCTACTAA
This sequence comes from Croton setiger, assembly GCA_948099555.1. Classification (NCBI taxonomy): domain Eukaryota; kingdom Viridiplantae; phylum Streptophyta; class Magnoliopsida; order Malpighiales; family Euphorbiaceae; genus Croton; species Croton setiger. The sequence goes on from CANUEY010039731.1 coordinate 9,210, forward strand.
TAGAAAGGATCTATTGTAGGTATGGCTGAAGGTGGTTTTTGTTCTTGCTAACCTTCCATACAATGCATTGCAGTATCACATGCAAAGAATTTTTGTCAAGAAGGACACTGTTGCTGAGTGGAACTCCTGGCTTATGGAGTTGGGACCAAATGATATCTTGTGGTATGTTTTCTGGTATAGTATCACTCACTTCCTTCAGAGGAGTCATGGGCATACTAGGGTCTATCTTTTAGGCTTGACTCACTTACCCATTATTTTGGTTGTTACTTTTAGTCTGGTTTCTGCTTAGGACTTGTGTTTTTATTGAACTTTGAGATTTTAACACTTAGAAAATTTTTGAGATGGAATAAGATTATTTTTTATTATTTTTGACTTTATTTTGACTCTGGATGAATGACTTTGGAATGACCTGCTACGATCCTATTGACTTGGGAAGACTGTTTCCCAAGCAATTTTCCACTTTTTTGTTTATTATCATTTTTCTTTTTTTTTTTCTTTTTAAGCTCTAACTTTTGCCTAAGCTGCCCTTTCGAGTTTTCAAGCTAGCGAGTTGCCCTAATTTTTGCTTAGACCGCCTTTTCAAGTTTTAAGCCTAACGGGCTCTCATTTTTTGCTAGCCGCCCTTTCGGCTTTTAAACTTAGTGGGATTATCTATTTTTTCTTTTCTTTTTTTTATTTTATTGGCCAAAAGAATGAAAAAAAGTGAATTTGATTAATTTTTACCGCACCAATGAGGGTTTCCTACATATCTCCAATAAAAAATATTTAATTTAACTTTCAAAGAGAATTAGGTCTACATAGTCCTTAATTATAAAATGATTCTATACATAGTATCTTTTCAATTAGTCTAGACAATCTTTTTATTTTATATAATATTTGATAAAATGATTCTATACATAATATTCTATACAAGGAATAAAAGCCACGTTGTAAGAAGATGTCAAGTATCAATCTTTTTATTTTATATAATTTTTGATCTTTTCAATCTAGAAAATCGATCGAAAATTTTCTTTTATGTCATTTAAATCTTTGTAAAGAGATTTTCAAGTTGAAGAAGATGCGGTGAAAAAAGAGAAAGTCTTATTGTAACGTCCTTTCTTATACCTTACGTTATAAAACATGTCATATTTTTTTTTTATAAACTTGTATTACCATTTTAATTATCATGTTAAACTATACCACAACATTATAACCCAACATATAACATACATATTCCAAATATCAAACATAAATCAAATATTAAACATACAGAACTTACTATTATTTATTTACATGTCATTATACCATTATTATCCCAAACTTAACAAACATATAAATATACATGCCAACTATAAAAGTAATGCTATACAGAAATAGCATTAAACAAAATTCTATATGCAACTGGTACAAATGATGTGACGAGAGGGAGAGAAGCCTAGGCTTCAGCTGTACCGACCTGAGCAATAGACCAGTGAAGTCTCAGTACTTCACTCAAACAGCAAACCTGAACAACATAATATGCGTTTTGTATGAGTCGCAAAACTCAGCAAGTGCTAAGCAAAGCAATAGCATATAGCAATTAAGGCAAAATATCATAACATATCCATACTGTTCATATTTAGGACATTTATAACATATGTGTAAATATATCATAA
>CANUEY010039759.1:0-11845 GCA_948099555.1 Croton setiger
TAATAATAATAATAATAATAATAATAATAATAATAATAATAATAATAATAATAATAATAATAATAATAATAATAATAATAATAATAATAATAATAATAATAATAATAATAATAATAATAATAATAATAAAAACAGCAACAGTCTTAACATTTTTAATCTTAACACACAACAATAATTTTAAACTAGGCAACAATTGAAACTTATAACAGAGACCAACAACAGAAACCATTAAATTGGAATTCAACAACAATAAATAGCAACAACAGCAGTAATTATCCCATTAATCAATCAATCTCCTAAATTATTTCATCCATCATGAATCAAAAGAATAAAGTACAAAACTGTTAGAAGCTTTACCTCAAATTTAAGCCCTCAGAAATGATTCCAATAAAAGAATTCCATTTGTTCTTTACAGAATAAGAATTTTTGCCCAAAAGTTTTCAAAATACAACAAAAAACTGATACACTCTCTAATCCACTTCCTAATTTGAATTTAATTTCGAAACAGGAAGCTAAAAAAAACTAAGTTCAGAAAAATTTCCTGAAATCCCTAATCTGAAAACCCTAGAAATTGGACAAAATTTCCTATTTGTGAATACTCAAATTTTGAGGCCCGAAAAACCAAATTTCCAAGACTACAAATAGACGAACCGAACTAGAGGTCACCGGAAAATTACACCTGAACCATGTCATCATGGTACTAAAAATGTCCGGAAAATTATGAGGACCATGGAAATGACCTCGGAAAATTCATCGAAGTTCCAAAAGGCCACGAAAAGTCTCTGGCGAAAAGTCAACGAAAAACAGCATTAGGCCGCCCTTAGACGCCCTCTAGAGCAGCCCTAGACGCCCTCCTAAAGCGCCCCTCTTGGCCACTCTCCAGCCTTCCCAACTCATTTTTTGCACTATAAAGACCCCCTCATTGATGTCCTTTTCACTTACACCTTGATCTGTGTTGATAGCCGCTCTCTTCTCCCTTTTCACTCTTTGCGGTTCTTTACTACTTTCTACATCATTGCATTGCTTTGTTGTGTTTCTTGTGCATTCATGTTTTAATAAAAACTATAAAAAGTCCAAATCAAGCTGAAGCTGCGAAGCAGTCGTCGACTACCTCTGGTATGCACCTAAACCTTAACCTTTTCAATTCAAGCATACGTAGTATTTTGCATTGCATAAATCATATTTTGGTCTCTTGACCACATAAATCACATTTTTTGGCACTAAGTGCCGCAAAATCTCATTTGTTTGGCCCAATGCCTAATAAATCACACATTTGACACCCAAGTGCCGCCAAATCTTGAAATAAATGGCCTAATTGTTTTGAATAATATAAATTGATTACATTATTTGAAATAAATGATTTAATTACTTTGGATAATATAGGTTAATTAGATTACTTGGAATAAATGAGTTAATTACTTTGAATTATATAGGTTGATTAGACTTGGAACACATTGATTTACTTGTTTTGAATTATATAGGATGATTAGACTACTTGGAATAATTTTTTTCATTTCTTTGAATAATATATGTTGATTTGACCATTTGGATCAATTGATATACGTGCTTTGAATTATGTATGCTTGGTTTAACTGTTTGGACAGGTATTAAGGCCGGTTAATTAAATTGATTGATGTTAAATATATATTATTTGAATTTTTTTGGATCTGTACTGAAGTCTGATTGATTAAATTATAGTATTTGAACATTTGATGATTACTTGTTTGGACCAGTACTGAAGTCTGGTCATTTGAAATTGTTGCTAATTGAATATATGTGATTAAATGGGTTGAGTTGGTACTGAAATTCGACCAATTGACTTATTGAGAATTATTATATGATATTTATCTATTTGGACCTGTACTGAAGCTCGACCATTGAATTATATTGAATATCATAATAATTTTTTACATGTCATACAAGTTCATTCATACAAGACTAAATAAATAAGTTGTGCCTTTTGGCCAGTATATGCAAATTTCACAGATGAAACCCACGAATCTCTACATGATTTGATGGATGGACCTTCGGGTCAATATATGGATTACAAATTGACCTTTGGGTCAATATGAACTACAAATGGACCTTTGGATCAATATATGAGTTTGAAATGGACCTATGAATCATTCAAGTCTATTTTTTTGGTCAACCATTTGTTATTTGTTATTTGAAATTCTCGGGGCAGTACTTGACTCGATGGATCACAACATAATTAAATGAAATCATATGACATAGAAATATGCATATTGTTATATGTGATTGTTATTATGGAATTATTTGGTATTATTTTTTATATCGATGATAGCTCACAGAGTATATGGAATCATATGACATAGATATATGTATATTGTCATATTTACTTGTTATTATAAAATTATTTGGTATTATTTGTTGAATCGGCTACAGCTCGCAAAGTAAATGGATTCATATGATATAAGCTTGTCATCGACAAGTTTTGTTTATGATTTTGAATTATGAATTATTGTTTTGTTTTAAATTGTTTTAGTTTATACTTACTGAGTATGTGACTCACCAAATCACAATTTTTTGTTTTCAGGTTTTCCTTGGTAAATAAAGGTGTCAGTTCCACTTTCTTTTTGTGTGGGTTGGTTGGCTGAAGCCTCAAGCCTCCTCCCTCACTTTGCATTACATATAGAGATTTATATTAATTTCATATTGTATATTATGCAAGCTATTATATTATGCATGGTTATTATTGTTTGATTTAGTATGAGATATAGGTATCCGTTTGTACATAATTGAGGTTTTTTACTAACTAGTACAAGAGTTATAATAAATAGTAACATGTCATATGTATGTAAAAATGGCTTGTTTTAATGACGCCATATATAGGTAAATGGTTGTTACACTTTATGTCCTTAATTTAGATGATTCTAGAAGTAATAATATCTATAATATAACTTCGAAGAGAAGTAAACCAAATGAGTAAACCTAACATATTTATGGCATTGTCGCCTTAGCCATATAAATGAGAAACGCATTTCTAAGCTCTATCAAAATTATTTATTAAATTCATTTAATTTTGAATCATTTGAAACTTGTGAATTTTGTTTACTTTGTAAAATGACAAAGGACCCTTTTACTGGACATGGTGAAAGGACTAATGACTTATTGGGCTTAATACATATAGATTTTTGAGTCCATTGAGCATTAACGCCAGAAGAGGATATCAGTACTTTATAACTTTTACAGATGATTTCAGTCGGTATGACTACGTCTACTTAATGAAACATAAGTATGACTCATTTGAAATGTTCAGAACTTTTCAAAATGAAGTACAAAACCAACATGGTAAAAATATCAAGATGCTTTAATCTGATCCAGATGGTGAATATTTGAGCCAAAAGTTTGATGAACATCTTAGGAATTGTGGAATCGTTTCACAATTAAATCCTCTAGCAACTTTGGTGGATTGGTGTTTCTGAAATGAGAAATCAAACTTTATTGGATATGATTCAATTAATGATGTGTCAAACAGATCTTCCTTTATCTTTTTAGGGTTGTGACTTGGAGACAACTGCACTTATTTTGGACCGTATACCATCTAAAGCAGTTGATAAGACACCAATGAGTTATGGACTGGTAAGAGGCCTAGTTTGTCTTTTCTTTAGATTTGAGGTTGTGAAGTTTATGTGAAATGACCGATTTCAAATAAGTTAGCTCCAAAATATATCAAATGTAATTTTGTAGGGTATTCTAAGGGAGAAAAGGATATTATTTTTAAACTCCTTCAGAAAACAAAGTGTTTGTTGCTCGAAATGGAACCTTTTTAGAAAAGGAATTCAACTCTAAAAGAACCAGTGGGAGTAAAGTACAACTTGAGGAAACTCGAGTACCACAAGAATTCATTGAATCACTAATAGAACCGACTTCAGAATCACAAAAAGTTGTGGAATCTGAAAATGCAACACAAATCCCTCGCAAATCTGATAGGTCAGGACATCAGCCAAAGAGATACAGATTTCTTGTGACTAATGATATTGAAGTTATGCTTACAGATTAAGATGAGCCTACTACCTATCAAGATGTTATGTCAGGTCTAGATTTAGACAAATGGCTTGAAGCTATGAAATCTGAGATGTAATCCATGTTTGACAACCAATTTTGGTCCTTAATTGATCCACTAGAGGGTATTAAGACTATTGGTTGAAAATGGGTTTTCAAAAAGAAAATTGACATAGATGGGAATGTGCATACCTATAAAACAAGGCTTATGGCAAAAGGTTTCTAGCAAACTCATGGTATAGACTATGATGAAACTTTTTCGCCAGTTGTTATGCTTAAGTCCATTAGAATTCTCATTGCCATTGCAGCATACTATGATGAGATATGGGAAATGGATGTCAAAAATGCATTCTTTAATCGAAACTTACTTGAGGATGTGTACATGACACCACTTGAAGTTTGTGTGAATTCTGAGAATTCTAGAAAGGTTTGCAAGCTTCAAAGATCCATTTATGGATTGAAGCAAGCGTCTCGGAGCTGGAATCTTCATTTTGATGAAACGGTTAAGAACTTTGGATTCATCAAGAATAAAGATGAACCTTGTGTTTACAAGATGGTTAATGGGAGTGCAATTGTGTTCTTATTCTTATATGTGGATGACATGTTGCTCATTAGGAATGATATCCCCACCTTGCAAAAGGTTAAGTCTTGGTTAGGGAATTCTTTCTCAATGATGGACTTAGGTGAGGCTACCTATATCTTTGGTATTAAGATCTATAAAGAGAGATCGAAGAGGATAGTAGCTTTGAGTCAAAGTACATACATAGAAAAAGTGTTGAAGAGATTCAACATGCAAGATTCCATGAAAAGATTCTTGTCTATGTCTTATGGTATTCATCTCAACAAGAATCAATGTCCTATGACATTTGATGAGCGACAACGAATGAATAGAATCCCTTGTTTCTGTTATAGGATCTATCATGTATGCCATGTTATATACTAAACCAAATGTTTCATATCTATTAAGCGCAACAAGTAGATATCAAGCTCATCCTGGTGAAGGTCACTGGATAGCTGTCAAGAATATTCTTAAGTACTTTAGAAGGAATAGAGATGTATTCTTGGTTCATAGAGGTTTAGATGATGAATTAGTTGTAAATGGTTACACAGATGCTAGTTTCCAAACTGATATAGATGACTTTAGATCACAACCGGGTTTTGTATTCAAATGGAATGGTGGAGATGTTAGTTGAAAGAGTTCTAAGCAAAGCGCTGTTGTAGATTCTACAATAGCAACTGAGTATATAGCAGCATCAGATGCAACAAAAGAAGCAGTGTGGTTGAAAAAGTTCATCACTGAGCTAGGAGTGGTACCTAGCATTACAAATCTTGTAAACATCTATTGTGACAACAATGGTGCCATAGCTCAAGCCAAAAAGTCTAGAACCCATCAAAGATCTAAACATATACTCAGATGATTTCACCTCATACGAGATATCATCAATAGAAGAGATATCAAGAATATGCAAAGTTGACACAAATGATAACATAGCAGATTCATTAACCAAGTCTCTCTCATGGATTAAGCATGATCAGCACACTAGATCTATAGGTATAAATATTTGTAGTCCTAGTACAAGTAGGAGATTATTAGTGTTTGTGCCCTAGGCCATATAGTTGGATCTTTATGTTATTAATTTTTATTAATAATAAAGAGGTTTTATTATCAAATTCAAATGCTGGACATCAAGTAAACGTAACGCATAATCATCTTGCGGAACAGCCAGTTCTGCAAGTCCATAATTCGGAAGAGGAGGAAAATTATGATTACGGGTACAATTAGTGAGGTTAAATAATTAATTAGTGAAATGAACGAATAGGAGAGGGATACGTGGCAATTAAATACCCACACAAGACAGAATTGTGGAAGCCAACATCCGCGCGACCGAGACGCGGAACACGTGGCTAGAAGCACCGTCGGACACATGGACGTAACTCAGTTTTGTCCATTTGGAGGCTGCCACGTGTCCCGCAATACCAAGTTGCGGGAGACTTGGTTCCGTAAGACCAAATAGTGGAAGCAAGGGACGATGCAAGCGTGACAGTGTCATGTTTTGTGTCACAACCCACCTCTTGCAAGACAATATGGTGGAAATAAAAGTTTGTTTCTTCCAGTAAGATGGTCCCAAGATGGTCCCCCACTTCCTTTAGTTTTCTCCAAAAATACAAAAGAATGAGTGTGGAATTGAGAGAATTTTGAAGGAAATTAATACGTGCACAGCTAAACTTAACGGTGTCAACGAATTTTTGACTTATAGGCAAAGGTATGTACTGATTATTTCAAATTATATCTAATTTATGTTTAAAGTTTTAATATTAAAATATGGAACATGTAATTTTGACTCTAAAATAATAATGCTAGCGAAATTTTTTATATTCGGACTTTGTGTAGAAATATGAACAATGTTTTTCATGTTGTACATAATAATATGTGAGAGAAATGTTTTGTTACTTCAATTTAGGAATTGTGAATTTGATTATTAATTGTATTAATAATAATTATTAGTTATTATTATAATAATTAAGATTGTAATTAATATTTGGTAATATATTAAGAATATTTGAAAAATATAACATAAAACGGAATTTTGAAATTTATAATTGAAATTAATAATTATTTATTAATTTAATATAATGTAATTTAAATATAATTTGTATTTTATGTAATTAATAAATTTTTTAATTATTAAATATGTAATTAAATATGATTAATAGTATTGAGTTATTAATTTAATAATTAATTAATTAATTAATGAAATTGGGTTTTTAATTAACAGTAAATTAAGGGTTTAAATTTAATAATTTTTTTTAAAAAACACATTAGTAATAAGTTATTTAATTAACTTGATTAATTTTATTTAGTTATTAAAGTATTATTAGGGTTTAAATAAAGTAATAATTGGAAATAATTAAAAATTTATTAATAAGAAAGTTATTTACTTTAATTAAATTTATGGAAGTAATTATTTAATTAACAGTAAATTAAGTAAATCAATTTATTCACAAAATTTTTTTTTAAAAAAAATTAGTAATAAATTATTTAATTAAGTTGATTAATTTTATTTAGTTATTAAAGTATTATTAAGGTTTAAATAAATTAATAATTTGAAATAAATAAAAATTTGTTAATAAGAAAATTTTTATTTTAATTAATTTACGAAACTAATTATTTAATTAACAGTAAAATAAGTAAATTAGTTTAGTAATTAAATTTTTTTTTTAAAAAAATTAGTAATAAATATTTTAATTACCAAATTATTTAGATTATATTATTATAAAAATTTATTTAATTAAAATAATAATAAAACCATTCAAATTAATTAAAGAAATTAATTAATTATTATTGTAATTAATTTCATAATATATTCAAAAAATAATATTTAATTGCTAATAGTAAAGAATAATTGAATGTCATAAACGATTGTGAAAATTACTTGCAGATGGAGAGAGGTTCTTTGAGTTCTCAGGCGGAGAGGGTTATACAGCAGGGACCATCTGTGGACAGGAGGAGCACTGATCATATTTCGTCTTTTGAGGTGACAAAAGGTACGATCGCACTCTTAGTGTTCGGCGAGCAGACCAATCAATATGGAGGCTGTTTGAGGTGGAGAACCCATAAACTCTACATTTTATGGACGAATTGGGGTTCGGGTTGGTGCGGCGGATCGGGTTGATATAGTACGACTGGACCCTTCTAACCGCACTGGTTGAGCGATGGCGTCTGGAGACGCATACCTTCCATCTTCTGTTCGGAGAGGTGACGATTACATTTCAGGATGTAGAGGTGTTACTCGGCTTGCGGGTGGACGGACTTCCAGTGACGGGACGGTACGCAATGCCCGGTCTAGGATGGCACGTGTTTTGCGAGGATTTTCTCGATTTGACCTGCAGGACGGTGACATTTCGTATACACGATTACTATTTCAGGCCTTGCAGCGGGTTGTTCAGGCTCCAGTTTCTGATGGATTGCCAAATGTTGTATACCAGCAGAGAGCACGATGCTATGTTTTGTGGCTGTTGGGCACCTTTATGTTCTGCGATTCGTCGAAGAATAGTGTTAGTCTAATTTTCCTGCCGATGGTGGCCGACTTCGATGTCTACAGACAGTACAGTTGGGGGAGTGCTGTACTTGCTTTTCTGTATAGACAGTTGTGTCATGTTTCCCTACGGCATACAGATTATGTCCATGGAGGTTTGCTCCTACTGCAGGTATTCTTTATTTTTTAATATTAATTTGTTTTAGAATTTGCACATTTATTTATGGAATTAAACGACGACCGATATTGACTGTATGTAGGTGTGGGCCTGGGAGCGAATATCAACATTCCGTCCCCAACTCCCACGGCAACATCCTTGAATCTTCGATGATTCGCCATACGCGAGGAGGTATGTCTAACCTCATTAATCTGTGAAATATTATTTTTCCCAACTTATAATTCTAATTACATTTACTAATTTATTTAGGTGGCGAGCAGTGAAAATAATGAGTGAGGTGACCCACCATAATTTGCTTGGATATTGGGATCAGCTTTCGGTCCTAACGGATTCAGAGGTATGTCTTTCTAATTTTCATTTCTTTTTTTATTTTTTGAATATATATATGCTAATAAATATTTCACATTGAATAGTTCTCTTTATACTCTGGAGATTTTGGCTGCCCTACCCGAGGCGTGCAGAGCGGGAGAACCAGTGTGGATCTCTCAGACCTCACTAATATTTTTTGAGGTCGTTGAGTTCCATGTTCCTAGTAGGGTGTCCCGGTAGTTCGGGTATAGACAGGAGATACCTGGATACACTTGTCTGCTTCAAAGGGTAGAGCATGAGCGGCTACATAAGCTCAACCGTTCTGGACGGTCAACGACTGATTGGGGGATGTATCTGAGAGCGTACATCGACCTATGGGCGCGTCGATCGGAGACATTAATGGATGGCGAGTACATTAGACGTGCGGAGTCTGTTGAAGATTACATGTCATGTTATCAATCGCGGACCGTACGCTACATAACAAATCCAGAGGATCAGAGGCTCCCTTAGAACGTGCACGGAGGTTACATAGGCTTGACTAAGGCCTACACCGCGTTGGTGAGTTTATTTATTTTATTAATGTCATTAATTTATTTAATGAATCGTCGTATTTAATTTTATTTATTTCAATTGATTTTAATATATATTTTTTGCAATCGTAGGCAAGAACTGCAAATATGGTTGCAGATATGGCGGACGTCATACTAACTCGGCGTTTCCAGCGATCGTTGACCATTAATGGTTGCCTGGATACGATCGAAACGATTCACGACGAAGTACGGCGCAGTCTGCAGATCCATCAGACGTAGCCAGATATCGTGCCTACACAGACATTTGGCACTCCAGTGCATCCACATCAGCCCTAAGAAGGAATTCGCCGCAGAGGGTGTGGCGGCCACTTACATAACAGCAGTAAGCGGCGACTGCATCCTCGGCAGGAACAACAACCGCCACCAGCTCATGAATCACCCCATATTTCTGATCAGGACGATTATGCTTCATTATTTAATGAAGCTGAGTTGGAAGCCATTTTTGCCAACATGACTGATGAACAACATCACGAGCTGGAGAATCTCGAGTAAAATTTGGATCTACAGGCGGACAAGTCATCTATCCTAGGGGATACTTATGTTTCGGAGGAGCAGACTCCTCCATTGGCGCTGAGGCGGGAGAGTAGGACTAGGAAAGCCCCCCGATATCCCGGGTCTTCACACATTAAAGAATTGCCTCGACGCCGGCACGAGGATGAGTAGATATTTTATAATCATTTTTGGTAATGTAATTGAAATATTATGTAAATATTTTTTTGTCTGATGTATATAAATTTCCATTATTATTATTACTTAGTTATATATTTTAATTATTATTATTGTATGTCATTATTAAGTTCAATTTTGTTTATCTGATGTCAGTTATATATTTTGATTATTATATTTTTCATATCATTACAATCTCCAATTACATAAATTTTTAATTGTAAATAAAAATTAGTTGGAAGGGATTGATGGATTGGCTTAGTTATGGTTATTATTGTGGCTATTTTGAGTGAGTTTGAAGGGATTGATGGAAATTATTATTTTACTATCAATAATAAAATAATAGTTTTTATTCCAAAAAAGAAAAGAGTAATTTTATTTTCCAAGTTGGATCAAATCATACAGTACACTCGGCTTATGGAAAAAAACGAGATGATGGTTATAGAGTTTTGAGCTGAAGCCTTTAAGCAAAAAACAAAAAATTCACTTCTGCAAGATGAACTTGCAGAAATCCACTTCCACAAGTCCATCTTGCAGAAGTGGATTAATAATCCTTTTTAATTAGTCTTCCGCAAGTCCATCTTGTATAAGAGCTACTTTTGTCTACATTTCAAATTTCTTTATTCCTTTTATCTACCATTTAAATTTTTAAATTTTTGTTTAATTCACCCTATATATATTCCCAAGTCCATCTTGCAGAAGTGGATAAATAATCGTTTTTAATTAGTCTTCCGCAAGTCCATCTTGCATAAGAGCTACTTGAAATTTTTTTTAAATCACCATATATATATATATATATATATATATATATATATATATATATATAATAATAATAATAATAATAATAATAATAATAATAATAATAATAATAATTTATAACTACCATAAGTATTGATTCGATAATCATAACATAATTATATATATGGTGATACAAATCAATTTCATGAATACTTGTTAGAGAATAGAGTATTAGATAGACCTATCTTGAGATCACTACATGGATTAGTGTGCAACGTCCCCTCTTCTACCTTACGTTATAAAACATGTCATATTTTTTTTTATAAACTTATATCACCATTATAATTATCATGTTAAACTATACCATCACATAATAACCCAATATATAACATACATATTCCAAATATCAAACATAAACCAGATATTAAACATACAAAATTACTATTCTTTATTTACATGTCATTATGTCATATTATCCCAAACTTAATAAACATATATATACATGCCAAACTATAAAAGTAATGCTATACAGGAATAGCATTAAACAAAATTCTATATGCAACTGGTACAAATGATGTGACGAGAGGGAGAGAGGCCTAGGCTTCAGCTGTACCAACCTGAGCAATAGACCATTGAAGTCTCAGTACTTCACTCAAACAGCAAACCTGAAAAACATAATATGCGTTTTGTATGAGTCGCAAAACTCAGGAAGTACTAAGCAAAACAATAGCATATAGCAAATAAGGCAAAATATCATAACATATTCACACCATTCATATTTAGGTCATTTATAACATAGATGTAACTATATCATACCTTATTATACAATGCATAAATGACATGTTATCTCTTATTCTTTAGTTGTGATTTATCGTCCAAATGTTAACCCGGGAATTTCACGGCATATCAGTAACCATAGCTGGCTAGCAAACCTGTAAGACTGGAATATATCATCGGTCATAAAGGGATCCGCTGATCAACCTTTAATATGCAGTATTCACCAGATCATTCTGCACTGTATAGGACCCGTAGGTCTTTCTATAACATATTAGACCAGTAGACCTTTCTATCAAATCATAGAGGAAACCGTAGTTTCTCAAACGTGAAATCTGTAACACCTGTAATGATAATCACAACCGCCTTATTTAAGTTCTATGAATAAATGCCTATAAATCATGTTTAACATAATGTCATGCTTCTATAATCATATACTTGTAATAACATATAACCGGATTTCATTACCGGTAACAATAACGTGGTAATCATTTCACTCACATCATATAATCAAGTAATCACATAAC
>CANUEY010039864.1:0-28624 GCA_948099555.1 Croton setiger
AAATCGATAGAGATTAAAAAAATTTTATTGGCCCAATTATTTTATTTTATATATATATATATATATATATATATATATATATATATATATATATATATATATATATATATATATATATGGAATTAGAATCATTCAATTAAAAAAAAAAACAAAAAGAGATACCAAATAATTCATTCGTTACTATTTATAATTATATATTGAAATTAATTAATTAATAACGGAAACAAAGTTAAACTAGCCATATAAAGACTAAAAATATCTTATATACTAATTAATTGCCAAATTAAGATTTACAATTTTCCATAAATAATTTACTGTCTCTCTATATATATTGAAGTCGATACTACCATTTCATCATAACAAAAACACATATATTACTTGTTCTATTTCTGTCAATATGAAAGCTCAAATCCTTTTTTTCATGTTTGCTATGTCCCTACTGTTGCTAACTGGTAAATATTTATATTCCTATTTCTAATTATTTTAATCTTATATTAATCGCTCGCGTTTATTTACTAGTTTTTGTTTTATTTAACTTTTTCGAACCAGCTGATAGCAGCGAAATCAAAACAGACGACGATAGTTGCTTTGGTCATGTTCATTATACTACAAATCAATGCACTTCTGCAGATTGTTATTCGCTTTGTGCTGCTTATTATGGTAATGGTAAAGATTCTAAATGTCTTACGACTGTTAAGAATGCTTGTTGCTGTACCCATGTCAGCTTCTGATTTTTATGTATTAGTTTGTACACCAAAATTTTATAATAAAAGTTTATATACTTAGTTTGTTAAATTATTTTTTTTCCTTCCTCGATTTTATTTTTTACTAATCAGTGAATTACCGTTACCAATTTTTAGTTACTGAATTAATTTGGTTCGGTAATTATTGATAATAACTGAAATTTGGGGAGAATGGAAAAGAACATAGAAAACTAGCTATGAAGTGATTAAGCCTAACGGAAGTTAGGATATGTGGGCTAAAATTGGCCCATGTTTGACGGATTTACTTGGGCTTTCATACGGCAATATGCATACTTGAATTGCATTTTTACACTTCGGGATCTAATTTTGGGCTCCTCGGGCCTTTTCACACAATTTAATTTGTAAAATTTCCATTTGCTTCACACAATTTCTTAGGATTTCTAATTTCATCTTAAAATTAATTTTGAACCAATTTTATCCTAATTTAATAAATTTAAATATAATCGTATATCAATTTTGAAATTGAAATGAAACGGCCAATAAAGAGCAATCAAATAAATCGAAAATTAGTTAGAATTACAATTAATTAAATTTAAAAACAAAGTTAATTTTTGGACCTAAATTAGAAGATTCATAATTGTAAAAAAAAAAAAAAAAAAATTTTTCAAATTTATTAGGCCTAATTACAAATTAAATATGATTTTATGAAAATATGTAAACACTAATTAGCAAGTAAACTTACCTAAAACACTTAAAAAAAAGTCATTTTAAAGCCATTTTAAGACAATATATTTTATAATTGAAAAAGACAATTAAGATTGATATAGAGATTCCACATTTTTAAAAATATCTAATTTCTTACGTATCCTAAAATTTGTGTAGGACCTAACCTCCTTTTAATGGATTATCTATAGATTATAATAATAAAACTAATATACTTCCGATTAATTAACTTTGACAGTTGGTTTCTGATTATGAAAATCATTTAAGTTATAACGATCGAATTTAGACAATTTAACATAGTCTAATTTTTAAATACAGTAATTTGTATCAAATTGATCGGTTTGATTTGATTCGGCCAAATTGTTTTGTCGAACCCATATATGACTTACTTTTTCCTTGGAAAAATATATTATTTATTGATTTATAAGGCTCTAATTAAGGGAAAGATTCAATTTTCCAACTAATTTTCACAATTAGCCAACCTTATTACCAAATTAATTACCATCTCCACAAACAAAATGAGCAATAAAACAAGGTTCACACCTCTTTGTCATTTTGCTTCACTTAGCATCATGGCTAAAAACCTATCATTTTCCATCTATACTTAAAAAAAAAACTTGCTTATATTAATATGTCACCATGTGTGGCTTTCTATACATCCCTATCTATACATACATATACAGACAAAGGTTCACAGGAAGTTACATGAAAAGAAGTAAAATAAAGGAGGTGGAGATGTTTGTTTCTAACATCAAATTTTATTTATTTATTTATTTTTCCTTTTATTTCAAGAATAAATTAACCCTTTTTTTAAATAAATTTGGATTATTTAGTTTATTTTTGTAATTTTTATATTAATTTGGCATCAATTTTTTTTTTTAAAAAATACATAAATTATTAGTACATTAAATTTATTATTATTCACGCAAAAATGTAATACTATCATCCACCGTAAAAATCTACCGTAAAAGTATAATATTGTCCGTGACTTATAGCCGGTCCACATATAATTGTTCGTGACACAAGAAAACAAACAATTCTAGATCTTATCTTTTAAGAACCCATACTAAATTATTTTCTATCTTAAACCTTTTTTTTAAATGATTGTGAGTATTGGCTCTATCATATCTAGACAATTTTAGAAAAAATTAACTAGTTAAGTATGATATATAGGGTCATTTTAGTAATTTTCTTATCTTCTTCCTAAATAAAACCTAACCGCCACACTGCTCAGTAGCAACCACCGCAAGCTCCTGCCGCCATTACTCATGCTCTGCCATTGGTTTTTCGAACCGACCATGATGTAATCCGTTCGACTAAAATTTCTAGAATTCTATAGAACACAGCAGTGCCCCCGCCCCCGCTAGAGACCACTGTCGGAGGCAATGCCGTGTCTTGTCCGAGACCTTTCCTACCTTCGGCATCAATGGCAACTCGCGATCGATTGCCATAAAAGGACGATGAAAACGTTCTTTGTGTTCTTCGAAATATTATAATTTAATTTATTTTAATTAATTATTATTCAATTATTTTATAATAAGAAGGATATTGTCATCGAGAAGACGATGAAAACGCATTGCTGTAGTGCCCATTTCCTATCAGTTATACATTTGCGATCAACAGACGACCAGCACTACTCTTTTACGCTGTTACGACGTCGTGACGTCGCCTCTGCCCTATCTCTGCTTACAAATGTGTACGTTCTCGTCCCTTTTCATTTTGCTTTTAGATTATCTATATATGTTAACAGTGGCGGCGATGGCGTGGTGACGAGAGGAAAGAAGGAAGTGAAAGAGATAATTTTTTGCTTTTCTATATTTTAGTCCCTGTAATTACTTAAACCTTTCACTTGGGTCCTTTAAAGTATTAAATGTAAAAAAATTTATTATTTAAGTGTTAGAATGTGAAAAAAAAAAATTGACATATTGATGTGAATATTAAAATCAATTTATATACTAAAATCATTATATAAATAATAAGAAAAAGTATGTAAAACAAATCAATCATATATAAACAAACAATAAATTTACATATTGATATCGTTATGTAATTATGTAAAAGTAATTTAGGGGTGTATGAGTAATTATGGTAAAAAATTAATTTACATATTAACTGTTTGTAAAAAAACTATTTACATATTCATTAATATTTAAAAAAAAATTAGGAGTATAAAAATAATTATATAAAAAATCAAATAACATGCTAATAATATATATTAATTGGTATGTAAAAATAATCTAAAAGTAAAAGAAAGTGATGAAAATACATTTTATTAACATATATATGAAATATTAAAAATTTATCACAGAAAATATATGAATTTAATTAATATTCATATTTAATACTTAATATGTATAAATTAGTATTCAAATATATCTATTTACAAGCTATATATATTATAAATTAATAATTATTAATTTATATAGTTAATTAATATATCGCTAAATTAGTAAAATATAGATTGTGATATTATTAATTTATGGAGGATGGAGTGTTGTATAGGATACACTATCCTCATACCAAACTAGATTAAGATGAGGAGATGATTGGCTGCAAGTTGTTCTTTAAACTTTTATGTCATCCAACCGCTAAAGTGAAATAATTGATAATTGAAAAAGAAAAATGAGAAATTTAATATTTTTTTAAAAAAAAAATTGTCCCACTTAAGGAATTGTGACCATTCCCTTCAGATATTATTATTCCTATATATGCAATTAATATTCTTTTCTGATTTTAAAAATTAACATGTTAATTTGTTAAAATATTAAAAATTATTTTAAAATTTTTTTGCTAATGTAATAATTTCATAGATGCTTTGAAATAAATAAAAAAAATAAAAAATTAAAAATGATTGAGGTAGGTTGCTAGTCTTTTCCTGCTTCAATACACATGTGTTGAGGACTATATTAAACTATTTTTTTAAAATTATTTTTAATGTCGATTAATTCATATTCGAATTATCTATTTAATGTAATAAAATTTAACGTAGATACGAATAAAAATAACTCTCACCCACCTTATATTGTTATAGAAATCGTTAGATGAAATGCCATTTCGTGTTGGATTTATATGCGTTATGCGTACCATTAATTTAGATAAAAATTAATTATCTAAGTAGAAGTATAAGAGTAAACAAATTTATTAATTAAAAAATTTATTTAATAATTTTTAAAATAAAAATGAGATTAATTATTTGGGAAATGAAATATTTTTTATATTATTTGATAATGTATTTATTTAAAATTAACAATATTTAACAAAAAGTATTTTTTTTATTTTTTAAAATTGTCACCATAAATTTAGATATTTTATGGAACATTGTTTTAAGAAGTAAAATAAATTACCTTTATTTTTAATTTTTTTTAAAGAAAACTTACCTCTAAAACAAATAAAAATAGATGATAAATTTATCTTTTTATTATTGCTTAAAAGAGTAATATTATTTATTATAGAAAATTATAATATTAATGCCTTATCCTTAATCAGTAAATTAATGATGATTAAAAAGCGAAAGCAGTGAGTATTTCATAAATTTTGGGTGCTATAAATAGAGAATCTTCTTCAGTTGGTTCCTGTAACTTCACACGTATCCTTAAAGCAAAGCTTTAAACTTTACTTCTCCAGGTCAAACCAAACCCTAAGAAAACGACACCGTATCCGTGATTCTCCTCTGTCTTCATATTCCTCTGCATCTGTAAAATATCTGTATACGTTGCTATCCATTTGTGTACATTTACAACAAACCAAATTCTTGCCTTTCACGAGATGATAATTGCTTCTTGATCTTTTTTTACCTTTTTTTTTTAACTTTTTTTTTTATACCCATTTTTTCTTCTCTCTTGTGTGTATATAAGAGCTTCACGTGTACCCTTTTACTGAACTATTGCCAAAGATTCTAATTGGCTTCGAATTGGGTGTGTTTTTGTTGTATTTTTACTCTGGTCTTATCCATTTCTCTGAATTTTAGAGAATTTTTTAAATTATTGGTTGTCATTATAAATACCAGTTGAATTTGTTGTTTTGAATCCCTGTTCATCTTCAATAAAGGCTTATGCTTTCTGGGTTTTAGTTTTACTTAGAAAAGTTTGTGTTTTTTTTTAATATTCTGGTCAACTTTTCCTGGGTTTATGTTGTATTCATATTCTAGCACAGTTTGAGTTCAAAAGTTGTTGCCTTTTTTCTACTTTTTGATATCTATTGAATTAAGTTTACTAATTTGGGGTATGTTTGATCTTTTGAGTTTCATAAACTAGGGAGAAAAAAGAAGATATGAAGGGTTTTGCCTTCTTGAACTGGTTGGTTTTAGTTTTAGTTTTTCTGTTTTTGCTATGTGGTTTTGGTATGAGTAAAGAGTGTACAAACAGTCCTACTGAGCTTTCTTCTCATACATTTAGATATGAACTTTTAGCATCAAATAATGAAACATGGAAGGAAGAAATGTTTGCTCATTACCATTTGACACCAACTGATGATTCAGTTTGGTCTAATTTGCTACCAAGAAAGATATTGAAGGAAGAAGATGAACTTGATTGGGCAGTGATGTATAAAAGAATTAAAAGTCCTCTTAAATCATCTGGAGGTTTTCTTAAGGAAATGTCACTGCATAATGTTAGATTAGATCCTAATTCTATTCATTGGAGAGCACAACAAACAAATTTAGAGTACTTGTTGATTCTGGATGTGGATAATCTGGTCTGGAGTTTTAGGAAGACTGCAGGTTTGCCTACTCCTGGCACTGCATATGGCGGTTGGGAATCTCCAACTATTGAGCTTCGAGGTCATTTTGTAGGTACAGTTTCATATTTGTGCTTTTTACCGAAGATGATGATGGATTTAACTTTCTATTAGCTTGATTATTATGTTCAGTTTGGAATGATATGCATTTACTCATAGATTCTGATTCATTTTACTAGTTCAATTCGAAGCAGGGCTCTTGAAACACACCCTCTTAAAAGTGAATGTTTAACATCAATTTATTCTATGGTTTTAATTTTTTAGGGATAATTATCATTGAGCTTCACTTTAGAATGGTTTTTTTGTTTTTTACCATTTGTCCTCCTTTTTTTTGCTGCTTTCCAAATATGTATTGATTTTACTATTTGAATGTTGCTTTCTTCTTCTGGTGAAAACGCTCTGCAAATTCTTGCCATAAGAAAACAGTTAAATTATGAGAGTTTGATATGTTTCTGGAGATATGAGTTTGTACTACTAATATGCATTTTGGTCAGCTGGCTTTCTGTGTCTAATTAGTTTCTTTGTTTTGGCTGCATAAAGGTAATATTTGAGTTTTTTGTTATCATGTAATGTGACATTTAATTCCTTAGCTTTCAGAGTTACTCATTGCAATTTTGGCAACGTTTCTTTATTCTATACCCTATAATTTTTTACTTTTCATGAGATTTGACATTGTTCTGAATGATTAATTTGGTTTCATCGCCTTTAAAGGTCACTACTTGAGCGCATCAGCACATATGTGGGCTAGTACTCATAATGATACTATCAAGGAGAAAATGTCTGCTGTAGTGTCTGCTTTATCTGCGTGTCAGGATAAAATAGGCAATGGTTACCTTTCTGCTTTTCCATCAGAGCTGTTTGATCGTTTTGAAGCTATAAAACCTGTTTGGGCTCCATATTATACTATTCATAAGGTCGAATTCTACTCTTGAACTTCTTTCTACTTCTAATCGTATTATTGTTGTTAAAAGTTTAATAGTGAAACTTTATCTCGTTGGTTGAACAGATCTTGGCAGGTCTCCTGGACCAATATACATTTGCAGACAACGCTCAAGCTCTAAAAATGGCAAAATGGATGGCCGAATATTTCTACAACCGTGTGCAAAATGTCGTGACTAAATACACTGTGGAAAGACATTTTCTTTCACTCAATGAAGAAACTGGGGGTATGAACGATGTCCTTTACAGGCTATTTAGCATAACAGTAAGTAATCTGATCTAACTCTTTGAAATTATGAACTTCTCGAACATGCTTAGTTCCAAACGATCCCTTTTTAAGTGTTTTGGAACTTTCTGCATGAATAATGGCTTTTATGTCCATAAGGCCATTAAAGGTAAACTTGCATATCCTGATACACAATAATTGTTTTTCTATGCAAATGAACTTGTTTCAATGTCTTCAGTGATGTTACTATATGCAGGGAGACCCAAAGCATTTAATATTGGCTCACCTATTTGATAAGCCATGCTTCCTTGGATTACTTGCAGTACAGGTAACTATTATTACTTCCAGTAGTATTTAGCTGTTGAAAGTTGTACATCACTTGTAGCTGTTCTGTGTGTGAATGGTTCTTCCCCTTGAAATGAAAAGAAACTAAAATGCTAATAATATTTTATATGGAATACGCTACAGGATCATTGATACATTTCATTTGATATTTCATTAATGACTTCTGAAAATTTTAGGTTATAAATGGCAACATATAAATTCTGCAAATTATGATTTTGCATTAATACTAGGATATGGACACAGGACAAAGGTAGGATGAGGTTTTTCTGTAATTCTGAAGGTTTCAGGCCTTTAGGCTTGAGGGATGTAATAAAGAGAAAAAATGGTTAGCAGATGGCATAAAGTGAGAATTTTGATATATGCTGGATTTTTTTGTTTGAAGTTCTTTCGTTTGCTTGCAGGCTAATGACATAACTGGTTTCCATGCCAATACACATATCCCTATCGTCATTGGATCTCAAATGCGATATGAAGTGACCGGTGATCCACTTTATAAGGTAAATTATTAAGTCAATCTTTATCATCTAAAATGCCATTATTATTATTTGACCTGGTAGGATTTTCGTTCTATTTTCTTCGCTACAGTGCATTATTCTATTCAACTATAGCTTTTCATGTTAATAATTTTAAATGAAATTTATGAGAAAATGAAACTTATCATTTAAAAATTCTGATTCATGACGGTTATAATTCATTAGTGATTGGCATTATGGACCAGGAAATAGGGACGTTCTTCATGGACATTGTTAATTCTTCTCACAGCTATGCAACTGGAGGAACGTCTGTTGGCGAGTTCTGGTATTGACCCAGGCCTTGTTTATGTAATATTTTGATCTTTTTTCCTGCTTATTTGGCGGGACAAGCTTTTCTTCGATCCTATCTTGTTTTGACTCTCTTTTCTTTCCCTATGAGCAGGTCAGACCCAAAGCGATTAGCTAGCACATTATCTTCAGAGACTGAAGAATCATGCACTACATATAATATGCTCAAGGTATATAGTTCTCATTGATATTTTAAATTTGTAATGGCAATGTTCTTTCTGAGCAATATAACAGAACTAGGAATCTGCTTAGATGTTTCAGAAAAAACTTTTTTTGATGCTCATTTGAATATGTAGGTGTCTCGTCACCTGTTCCGATGGACTAAAGAAACAGCATATGCTGATTATTATGAGCGAGCGCTGACAAATGGCGTGCTTGGAATCCAAAGGGGAACAGAACCTGGTGTGATGATTTACATGCTTCCACAAAGTCCTGGAAGTTCTAAAGCCATAAGTTACCATGGATGGGGAACACCATTTGACTCTTTCTGGTGCTGCTATGGAACAGGTATGTCAGTGATTCTGCATTTTCAACTAAACTTTAAATCATAAATTCTTCTTTGATTCAGGTGATTTTTTTCCCATTCATAGGAATTGAGTCATTTTCAAAGCTAGGAGATTCGATATATTTTGAAGAGGAAGGAAGCGTCCCTGGTCTTTATATCATCCAGTACATATCAAGCTCTCTTGATTGGAAATTAGGACAGATTATGCTGAAACAGAAAGTTGATCCTGTTGTTTCATGGGATCACAATCTTCGAGTGTCATTGACCGTTTTTTCAAGCACGGTAATAGCCAGACCCATTTGCTAAAAATAATATATTTTTTTTCTGTTTCCCCATTTTTGTTCTTGTGCTTAAAACTGATTTCTGCAGGGGACAAGCCAGCAAACTTTAAATTTGCGGATACCAATCTGGACGAACTCAGATGGCGCCATAGCAACATTGAATGGTCAAAGCTTGTCTGTACCTGCCCCAGGTCAGAAGCAAAACCATAATTCTTGTTTAATTCTTGTATTCTTGAATTTATACTGGATATTTTATGGCTGAGCAGGTAGTTTCTTATCAATCACTAGAAAATGGAGCAGCGGTGACAAAATTACTCTTCAGTTGCCTCTCAGTTTAAGAACAGAGGCTATTAAAGGTATTTTCATGGCTATTTGGCTAAATATTTTGTAACACATCTTTATGACTGAAGAATATGACTCACAGAATTGTTCTTTTCAAATATTCAGATGACCGGTCTGAGTATGCTTCAGTTCAAGCAATACTTTATGGTCCTTACCTACTCGCCGGTCATACAAGCAATGATTGGAACATCCAAACTAGATCAACCAACTCACTTTCAGACTGGATAACTCCAGTTCCAGCCACTTACAACACTCATTTAGTATCTTTTTCCCAAGAATTTGGAGATTCAGCTTTTGTCTTGACAAACTCGAACCAATCAATTACAATGGAGAAGTTCCCAAAATCTGGGACTGATGCATCTGTTCAAGCCACTTTTAGACTCGTCTTAAACGAATCATCTTCCTCAAAAGTCTCATCAACTAAAGATGATGTTGTTGGAAAATATGTCATGCTAGAACCATTTAGTCTGCCAGGAATGTTTCTTGCACAGCAAGGAAAAGGTGACAGCCTTACAGTTACAAGTTCCGACATCAGTGATGGGTCATCACTATTTCGGTTGGTTTCTGGATTGGATGGGAAGGAAGGAACTTTGTCACTGGAATCAGCAAGCCAAGAAGGTTGCTTTGTGTATAGTGGTGTGGATTATAAGTCAGGAACAAATCTGAAACTTCTCTGCAAATCAGAATCATCGAAGGATAAGTTCAATCAAGGAGCAAGCTTTATACTAAACAAGGGTATAAGTGAGTATCATCCAATTAGCTTCGTAGCAAAAGGCGCGAAAAGGGATTTCCTACTGGCTCCATTATTAAGCTTTAGAGATGAAGTTTATACTATTTATTTTAACCTTCATGAATAATAATAATAATAATAATAATAATAATAATAATAATAATAATAATAATAATAATAATAATAATAACAAAGTATGGGAAGAAGAAAAGACAGATAAATGACAATAATAAATTGCTTCATATCTTGTATTCAAGGTTATGTAAGAAGAAATTAAATTGGGGAATGCAAGATCATGATCCTTGTCTTGTATTGTATGTAGCACATTATCATCTTCTTCTCTGTAATCTAGCCGATCATCGGTAGTCTAGATGATTGTATAAGCTTTGTTTTGCGAGCATATTGGCTCGTCCCTCGTGTTCAAGTTCCATCCCCTGTTATTCTAGAAAAAATAAAAATGCGAGAAGTTATATTATGAATGAAAAAAAAAATTAAAAGAAATTGAAAAAAAAAATACTTTAAACAGATACGATTCTGAAGCTTATTTTTGGGGCCTTAGAAAGCGGATGATTCAACAACAGAGGCTGTTCTTAAAACGCTAAATCAATTCATATTAAAATTACAGTTCGGTCTGATCAAGATCCTACCGGACGACCATTATCCACGCCGAATTCAGTGGAAATCCATATCAACGGCTATTTCTGATTCTAGTCTCATGCAGATGCAGGTGATTCCTACTTATATATATGTTCAAAAGATTTTAACTTTCAGTGTTGTTTGACTTGATTCTATCTGGGTTTTCTTTCAAATTTACGTTTATTTACTTTTTCCTGGAAAATTCTTTCTGGGATTTGTAAAACAAAAGAAAAAGTATGAATCTTTTTGTTCTTGTCAAAGGTTTACTTATACTACTGCAATGTGTTTGTGTTGTGGGTAAAGAATGTACAAATAATTTCCCAACTAGTGCATTCAAATATTTGCTCTCAACAACCCAAAATCAAACACTGAAACTAGAATTATACAATCAATACGAATTAGAATCTCTGTATCAGAATTCAAGAAGAAGTCCAGGAAATGGGTATGGATTGGATTGGAAAAAGATTGCTGATGAAATCAGCAAACTTGCCAAATTCAATCCCCCTTCAGGCCTGCTTAAGGAAATTTCATTACATGATGTAAGATTAGACAAAAATTCTCTCCATTGGAGAGCGCAAGAGACAAATTTAGAATACATGTTGATGTTGGATGTTGATAGGTTGGTCTGGAACTTTAGAAAAACTGCTGGCTTGCAGTCGCCCGGCAAGCCTTATGGTGGCTGGGAGGCTAAAAACAGTGAGCTCAGAGGCCATTTTGTAGGTTAGTTTGATATGCAATTCTTGTTTCTCATGATTCTTTTTCTTTTTAATACTTATTCTGAGAAACAGGTTGATCTTAATCTATTGACAGATTTGTAAATGCTTCTTTTTCCTTAAATAACTGGTTTTTGCTACCTTTCAGGGCATTATCTGAGTGCCTCAGCCAAAATGTGGGCTAGTACTAATAATCAAGCTCTCAAACAGAAAATGTCTGCTATAGTTTCTGCTCTTTCTGCTTGTCAGCAGAAAATAGGTACAGGATACTTATCTGCTTTCCCTTCTGAGGAATTTGACCGGTTTGAATCTCTTGTATTTGTTTGGGCTCCATATTACACTATCCATAAGGTACATATTAGTTCAATTTACAAAACCCAATTATAAAGTTTCAATCTTGCAACAATCATAAATAACAGTTCATATTTTGACAGATCTTGGCAGGTTTATTGGATCAACATACGATCGGTCAAGATCCTCGTGCTCTAAAAATGGCTATGTGGATGGTTGATTATTTTTATACCCGTGTTCAACATGTAATTATACATTACAGTATAGCAAGACACTATGCATCACTTAATGAAGAAACTGGTGGAATGAATGATGTTCTTTACCAATTATACACCATAACGGTAAGTTTTTAAATTATTTATAAGTTTTTCTTAATCAATTTTTTTCATATATAACAAGAATAATTTAGTAGAAATATCTGTTTTTTCTCTGTGTATAGAGAGATAAGAGACATTTAATTTTGGCTCACCTGTTTGATAAACCATGCTTTCTTGGAGAACTTGCAGTGCAGGTAATTAACAAGATTGACATTTTAATGAAATTTTACAACTTTTACTTGTAAAACAAAATATTTTGTTACTGATATAGCTTTTTTGTTCTGTTAGGCAAATGATATTGCTGACTTCCATTCCAATACTCATATCCCACTTGTCGTTGGATCACAAATGCGGTATGAAGTCACCGGAGATCCTCTTTCCAGGGTAAAATTTTTCTGCATTGGTTAAATGTCATTTGATCTGAAAAATAATCTGATGTTTAATTTATTAATATCTGTAACAGACTATGGCTACATACTTCATGGAAATTGTAAACTCTTCCCATAGTTACGCGACAGGAGGAACTTCCATTGATGAACATTGGTATTGCAGATGAAACTTCTTAATTCTTGAATCTCTTTTCTTTCAAGAACCGAACAAAGTTTTGTAATTTCGTTTTTCTGTACCTGAATCGATGATCAGGAAAGAGCCAAATCGTCTAGCAAGCTATCTAGTACCGGAGAATGAAGAATCCTGCACAACTTATAACATGCTGAAGGTATCCTTATTTTCTTCAAGGTTTTTTTATTAATTAAGTGTGCGTTTGGTTTAGTGATTCCATATAACTGATAGCTCATTGGTACCCAATAATTTCAAGTGTTAGATAAACTTTTAAATCAGCTGTGATAGCTATTGCAATCCCCAATAGGCTGTTGATTCCATTTGCTTTTATTTGGAATCTTCTGTTGTATTGAATAGCATTTCTAGTTTTTAACTTTCTAGGTCTCTCGCAACCTGTTTCGATGGACAAAAGAAATGGCGTATGCAGATCATTACGAACGTGCATTGACGAACGGTGTACTAAGCATACAAAGAGGAACTGAACCTGGTGTAATGATTTACACTCTTCCACTTGGTCCAGGAAATACTAAAGCTATAAGCAAACATGGTTGGGGAACCCCTTTTGATTCTTTCTGGTGTTGTTATGGCACAGGTCGGGATTATCTGCAACCTGGGATTTTCAGACATGTTGTCTTCTGGCAATCATTTGATAGTTTTCTTTCTTTTTTGTGACTTTTTGAAGCCATCGAATCATTCTCGAAATTGGGAGACTCCATTTATTTTGAAGAGGAAGGACAAGTCCCTGCACTTTATGTTATCCAATACATTTCAAGCAGATTGAATTGGAAATCAGGAAAGATTTTGCTTAGCCTAATGGTTGAACCTGTAGTGTCTTGGAAGCCTTTCCTAACATTGGCTGTAACCACTAGTACGCCAAAAAATTCACAGGTTTTCTACTTTGGTAGTTAACTTTATAATCCTAATGAACATAATCCCTTATCATTCTTCACTGTCATTTGTGTTATTGGTTCAGGGTCAATTATGTACTTTAAACTTACGAATACCGATTTGGACACGTTTAAATGGTGCTAAAGCAGCATTGAACAATGACATCTTGCAATTGCCAGAGCCGGGTATGAATTATTATTTTTTTCCTCAGATGCCAAGCAATTCCACTGGTTTTGATTCTAAAATGCAGGTACATTTCTATCGATCACTCGGCGTTGGGGGCCTAATGACAAATTAACCCTTCAGCTGCCTATTGATTTCAGACTTGAAGCAATTAAAGGTATATGCACAGAATAGTAATTGTACTTGTGAAAGCTGAACTTAGATTTAAGTATGCAAATTATGTTTTTCTCTTTAAATTCAGATGACAGGCCGGAATATGGTTCGATTAAGGCAATACTTTATGGCCCTTATCTGCTTGCCGGATATACAACTGGTGACTGGGACATCAAAACGGGGGGTGCTAGATCCATATCAGATTGGATAACTCCAATTCCTCAGTCTTACAACAATCAATTGGTTACGTTTTCCCAAAAGTCCAGAAACTCAGTTCTTCATATGATGAACTCGAACCGGGGAATTATAATGGGGGATTTTGCTAAACCAGGCAATAATTCTGCTCTTCAGGCCACTTTCAGACTCATCATTAACGACCAGCATTGCTCGTCAGGATTCTCATCTACTAACAGTTTCATCGGCAAGTCTGTCAGGATAGAACCATTTGATTCTCCTGGAAATTTTCTAACACTTAATGGAAGAAGAGAAAGAAAACTCGGGGTTGGACAAAAAGGCTCTTCTTCTACTGTCTTTTGTGTGGTTTCAGGCTTGGATGAAAGAAAAGGAACTGTGTCATTGGAGTTGAAAAGAAATACGGGATGTTTTCTTTCTGTCAATAGTTTAGGAAAAAATATTGTTCTGAAATGCAACTTGGATTTTTCAAATGCAGCTGGTATGGAAGCAGCTAGTTTCATAATGGAAAAGGGGATAAGCAGTTACCATCCTGTGAGTTTTATGGCTAAAGGAGCTAACAGGAATTTTGTTTTGCAGCCATTAATGAGCTTTAAGAATGAGACTTATACTGCTTATTTCAATGTTCAACCATAAAAACATTACGTAGCTTGTATTTAGATTTTCAGGAGAAACAGGAAGAAACTGGACTTTTGTTAGTAGCAATAGTAGGTTAGATCATTTTATCTGTGGAATCTTTGATTTATTGAAAATCAAGAAAAATTACTATCAAGTCCCTGAATTTTATTGCTGTTTTTTTATTATTCAATTGTATAATTATCCTTTTAAAAAAAAAAATGCTATAAGAGAGCTGTTTGACATATTAATACAAAGCACCAGATAAAAAATCACAAGAAGAAATTATTGCAGAATACAGATAGTGACTAAAGTACTCCAAGAATAGAACAAACAGTTTGTACAACAGTGAGCAGAAGAAGAAACCCAGCTGCTGTAACAGATATAACAGTCCATGGATTATTGAAATACTCTTGATCCAATGTTGCTTTATAATGGTGCCATGGACTTTTGTAGTATTTGTTAAGATCTTCAATCAGATCAGCAAACAGAAACTCATCTTCTCTAACAATATTATATTTACCCAGCCCGTTAATTAATGTTGCTACTTCTTCGTCATCCTGAAGCCAGTGTTCTATAATCCCATTTCGAACCAGTAATTCCACATCTTTCGAATCATCAATCAGCATATCCATTAAAGCAGCATAATCACTCAAATAATGTTCTCCTTCATGATTCAACTGCTCGAATGCCATTAAATTCCTGAACAAGATTTCTGTGCTGTCATATATTTTCCAAGTTGGGATTTGGAGAATTCCATTCTTGAACTCGATGTCGAGGAAGTGTTTGCTTGAGCTTGATTCGAACTTCACGCCAGCACTGCGAAGTTGTGAAATTGTGGGCGTGGTTCTAATTTTGAGTTTCTTCCCTCGACGCGAATCTGATGGCTGAAGACAAATTGACAAGAAATGAACCAGATGTTTCACTTGAATCCCTTCAAATTTACTGCTATCAACATGTCCTTCCGCAAGCCAGTTCCATCCGATTGATTCTTTCAAGAAACTGTAAACCATCTTAACCAGGGAAACTCCATAGCTCTGAAGCTCAGATTTCCCTGCAAATAGCTCTAGCAAATGTTCCAAAAAGAAGAAAGGAAGCTGATTTTCAAGCAACAATATGTCAAACCTTATGGTATTCGTCAGACACTGTTGATTGAAAACTTGGTCGTTTCTTCTCCACTGTTTCTGATGATTTTTTTGCAAATAATTCAGAATAAAAGCACCATCCACTAACATAATTTTAAGGAATGCAACTCTATCGAGTTCAACGCTTGCTGCATAACAATCGCGTAATATTGTCTCTTGCTGTTTAATGGCTTCAAAGATTATCTCCATTCGAGAAGAGCTCTTACTGAGAAATTCCTGGAGGTATATTTTCTTATTGTCTTCCATTGGCTTCAGGTTCTGCTTGCCATGATGGAAGGGGCCGATAGAAACCAACCGTGGTGTGTAGGCTTTTTCATTCAACTCGCGTAGCTGCTCAGGAATTTTGTATATACACAAGCTGTTTGTTGACGGGTGCAGGTTTTCCAGCTCTCTTTCCATTGACTTTACTAACTCATTCACATCAACTATTGTCTCAACTGCTGGCGCCAGCCCCTGCAACCAGAAGAAATAGAAGTGTCAAAGGAAAGTACCCTTGTTTGAGTATCAAGTATTGAGCGTAGGAACTTGCGAGAATTTCAATACCCTATGATTAGCGGTTCCAGGATTGCCCGAATTAGCTCCAGGCTGCAAAACAAATTCCCCACGAAGCAAATTACACTAGAGTTAGCTTCTTCATATAGAATTCATAATATAACATGAATTATTAATACCTCCATGTTATTAATATCGGAAACAGCCACCACTGGATTGACTGGCTGTGACAAAAATATTGCAGAAAATATTAGTAATGTTGCTTTTGCTTTTGGATGATATGATAGCAAAATCCCATACTTGTTAATCCAAATAAATAAACAGAAAGAGTATTTCAATACCTGCCATCTGGGTTCATATGACTGTACACGATCGGTATGAGTTACCTACAAACATGACACAAAATACTCTATACATCAGATATAGAATTATACATAGTTTATTTTATGTATTTTTGCCAGGTTGCAGGCGTACTTGCCATTAGGCTATACCATGACTAAGTACACTGTACACATGATTTATAACATGAAGATGATGGAAAATAAAAATTCAATACCGTCTCAGCTGGTACACTTCTCGGAAGGTTACCAGCATCAGTCACAACCTACAATTACAGAGCACAAAATCTAAACAATGAGCTACTGTTCGGCTTGTATTGACTGAAAATTCTGTATAGAAATATATGAAAGTGATGTACCTCCAAATTACCAGCCCTATCAATATAGGTGGTGACGTTCCTGTTGGGAATGTTAGGTTGAGGAATGATAACAGTCAGGAAACCCTGAGTCCAGATATCACTTGGCACGGCCACTGTAAAAGGGCGATTTGTCCCCATTTAGCCCTCACCCAACACTGTATCTGATTATCTTCTACAAGTTCAGACATTATCGTTAAAAAGAAGGAGAAAGTTGCACTAATTTACATAAATTAACTAAAATTACCTTGTTTCTGCTTTTCCTTCTTCTTTATAGCTTGTCTACCTTTTTGACATTAATAATTCATGAAAATGATAAGCAATCAGCATAGAGTACAGAAATGTTCTTATAGATAATAAAATGTTCCTTACCTTTGCTTCAAGTTCAACCAATGACAAGCATAAATATACATTTATTCCATTTCAGTATTCATCCCTACTGCAAGTCCAACTAAGAAGTGTGATTGCTAATGGTAAACCCCCATGGAAGCAAAGGGATACAATAGAATAATAAAAGGCTTTATATCAGACCTTTTATTTACTCTACTCATTTTTCTTTATAAATAGAGATTAAACCTTTCATTTTAACTTTAATGGTTAGACTCTCTCATTAAATACATTCACGTATACAGATATTAGGGTGTGTCGTTCGGTTCCGGTTCTAGTACCGTTCTTTGGCAGGAACCAGCATAGCACTTAATTTCTGGTTCCGGTTTTGCTACAGTTCCAATTTTACCCTTTTTTTTTTATTTTGATACGGTTCTCAGTACCGGTTCAGGTCTCCAAAAACCATGCACAACTGTATCATTAATTACAGAATAATCATAATTCATATGTATCTAAATAAATTATACTTATACGAAATATATACATATATAGTTATAGCTTTGCTTGTCAATAATGTTAAAAAGATATAGAAAAAAAAAAAAGGAATTTAGAGAATGTGAAAATAACATTATTTTCTACTATTCCAATTATGTCTCACACATTAAATGAATATATATATGTAAAAATTTAATCCTTAACTAATAGGATGCAGTGTTATTTTTTAAAATAAAAATAGGATGTGATATTATTAAATACATGATTAGTTTTATTTTTATATATGATTATTAATTATAATTTTTAACTCTAACTATACTTTAATCTATAAATGTATAGTTATTATAATTTGTGGACCTATCAATATGGTTCAAGTTTGGTACGGTTCTATGCAAGCAATTGTCATCGGTATCTAAAATTAAAATTTTTGGTTATGGTTTCAATTTTACCGAAATTTTTTTTCTGGTACGGTTCTCGGTACTGATTTGAGCCTCTAAAACCATGCACAACCTAATATAGGATACTAAAACTTTGAATCGAACCAATTTGACACATTTAAGCCGAAATTTTGGCAATTGGTTATATATGAGCAACCAAATCGTCAAGATAAATTTACTAATTATTTGAAATTTCAACAATATGTAATCGAGCAATTGGTTTAGTAATCAGTACCATTACTGAAATCTCACTCATACCCAAATCTAAATACAAAAATTTTTTTTAAAATTTTTTTTTTATTATATAATGCAAATAATTTAGTTCAAAGACATTTCCCTTGTAGTAAGGGTTCAGTTCGGTTCGGCTCGGCTACACCATTTTTACGTTTATCGGTTATTCAAGCCTTTGTTTTGACTCGCACACTAAAAAATCTAATACTGGTTGCTTGACAAACCCAAAAGCAGGGTTCGTCACTTGTTCTCCCAACCAGAACAAGCATCCATACTCGCCGCCGCTGTCACATAAACCTCTCTCACCGCCGCAGCTCAAAATCCTAAGGTTCCTCTGCAAATCACCAATAGTATGTTGGACATAAATCTCTTCAGAGAAGACAAGGGCAACAACCCTGAACTCATTCGTGAATCGCAACGTCGTCGTTTCGCTAATATCGAAATCGTCGATGAGATCATTGAGCTCGACAATGCTTGGAGGAAGCGTAATTTTCCTTATATCCATTTTTTGTTTCATTTATTCCAAGTTTCACTATGGAATTTTTTTATTATTTATACTCTATTTTGGTTTCCATTTAGGTCAATTTGAACTTGATAACCTCCGCAAGGACTTTAATAAGATAAACAAGCAAATTGCGCAACTCAAAATTGTGAGGATTTGCTTTTCCTTTTTAGTAATTTGACTTATTATTTTTGTTCAAATTTTTGTGAGATTAACTTGATTTTTCTGCTATTACTGTAATGAGGCTGGTGAGGATGCTACTGAAATGATCAATAGTACAAATGATAACAAACAAAAGACTGCTGAAAAAGAAGCTGAGGTTCAGAAAGCTGCTGAAGAATTATATAAGAAATTGGAAATTGTTGGTAATCTAGTCCATGATTCTGTCCCTATCAGTAATGATGAGGTCTGTGGATGTATTTTACTATTATTTTCAATTAATTATTCTAGGTTTTTGAATTGAAATGTTGAGTTGTTAGATCTGTTTCTATTTTGTCGCACAGGCAAATAATGCTGTAATTCGTACTTGGGGTGAGAAACGATCAGAGCTGAAATTGAAAAACCATGTGGATCTTGTTGAGCTTCTCGGAATTGCAGATATTAAGAAAGGTATTAGAATCTATGAGTTAGGTCTTAGGATTGTGTTTTTGGTGTTTGCTTTACAAGCCCAAATATACATTGGATATTTGCATTCCATATATCTAGAGATAATGGCATTCTGTCTTATTTTACATTGCTTAATAGTTGGCTTGATTGCTGAAGTACATTGCTTAACTATCCAAATTTCTTATCTTATTTTAAGTACATACTATGATTCTTTTCATGTTGAAATTAATGAAAGTTAGTTTCTGACTGCAACAAATGTTTTTATTCACATCAAAAATGAATTTCCAAAGGTATTTCTCTCCATTTGAATTCAATTATTCCAAATGAGACTTGAGTAAATGTTCATTGTTTTTATGGTGATTATAAGTTGGTTTTCATTTCATTCTTTCATCTCATTAAGTTGCTTCATGCATGTCTAACTTGTTGAAAAGAAATTTTTCTTTGTGGGATTTTCCTGGCTTAGTTATATGCTTATGTCAACACTGTGTGCTTGGTATGATTAGGATCTAATGTAGCTGGTGGTAGAGGCTTCTATCTGAAAGGTGATGGTGTAAGGCTTAACCAAGCATTGATAAACTTTGGCCTCGACTTCTTGGAGAAGAGGGGTTACACTGCCTTGCAGACTCCCTTTTTCATGAGGAAAGACATTATGGCAAAATGTGCCCAGTTAGCGCAATTTGATGAAGAACTATACAAGGTAAAGTTTTGATCTAGATGTCGTACATAGAAAGGTGGGAAGAAAATGCCAAAAGAACGGTGAAGCTAATTGTGTGATAAGACTCACTCAGTCACTCATTTTTTGTGGCAAATATCTCTGTAGTTACTCCGTTATTCTTCCTACTTATGTATTATTAAAAGTACAATAGCATATCTCTGAATAATGGCTATGATTTGTATTCCTATATAGTTACTGTTTTCAGAGTGTATTCTTGTGCTTTATCTGCACTATTTTGTTTTCGAAACTCTGATGTGCCTTGTATTATTGAATTTCTTTTTTGCTTCTGCTGCTTCCCTTTATTATTTATTATGTATCATGAAAGCTTGTGCTTTATGATAATTTGTCTCAAAATCAAAAATAGTCTTGTTAATTATTTGGTAATTTTCTTTTTTCTTTGATATATTTCATTTACTCCTATATGCTCCACTGCAATGATTACCTATGCGGTTGATTTTTGTTAGGTGACTGGTGAAGGAGATGATAAATATCTAATTGCTACTGCTGAGCAACCTCTGTGCTCTTATCATTTAGATGATTGGATCCATCCCTCTCAGTTACCAATCAGGTTAGTTTAATTTAGTGGGTCTTACTGGCAGAAAAGCTGTTACATTATTGGTCTCATCAGTTTTCTTGCTTTTGACAGGTATGCTGGGTACTCATCTTGCTTCCGAAAAGAGGCTGGTTCACATGGTCGTGATACTTTGGGAATTTTCAGAGTCCATCAATTTGAGAAGGTGGAGCAGTTCTGCCTTACCAGCCCAATTGGCAATGCTTCATGGGAAATGCACGAAGAAATGCTCAAGAACTCAGAGGACTTCTACCAGATGGTACGATATCCCAATTTTAAAAGGGCCAAATACATATTCGCACTCTTAACCTTTATGCGATTTCTCTAGTGGCACTCCAACGTTTTAAAATGACCTATTTTGCCCCTGAACTATCTAAAACTAACCCCTCATGCCCTTGCCGCGTCACACCTCCTTGAAAAATTACCAAATTGGTGCCTCATCTTCAAAGGTCCAACAATGGCAGAGGCATCAATTCGGTAATTTTCCAACACAAAAATTGAACTTCCAATTCTAGCAATAAAACTTGCAAGTGAGTATACCAAATGAAAGCTCTCACGAAGGATTCCAAATATGTCTTCAAATCAATCGTCCAACAATCGTAAAGTCTCGAAAAATGGAAATGAAAAATTTTACGAATAACCTATTGGGCTCTTTTGAACTATTCAAAAGTGATCTATTGTGTCTCTGAACTACCTAGAAGTAATCTCTCTTCCATTTTTACACTACTTTAGCTCCTAATGTTTGTTTTCAAATCTAAGACCACCGGTCAACTCCTGTTGACGATACCTTTTTATCGGTATTGATATTTTACACGATCTATGGCCAAAGGGTTGAGTTTGAAATGAGTTGATTAAATAGGTCAAAATGACCTGAATTTTTCATTTCTATTTTTCGAGGTCTTATGGTGGTTGAACAACAGATTTGAAGACATATTTAGAAATTTTCGCTATGAGAGCTTTCATTTGGTATACTCACTTGCAAGTTTTATATTCAGAAAAATTCAATTTTTGGGTTGAAAAATTATTGGATTGGTGCCTCTGTCATTGTTTTGGACCTTTGAAGGTAAGACACCAATTTGGTAATTTTTCAAGGGGTGTGTTTGGAGGCACAATAAGTCATTTTGAAACGTTAGGATGCCACCAGGGAAATCGCGTAAAGGAAAGGATAAGGGTTCGAATATGTATTTTGGCCATTTTTTCCTTTTATCCTAAACTTTTGCAAAGTAACAATCATTTCCCAACCAGTGTTTAGTCATACTTTGAGAAATCTAGAAATGGTATGCAACTAATCTCTCACAGAAACTATAACACTCAAGAAAAGCAATATGGACCAGATATGTGAGGTCTGGCCTTATTGATGACATGCATCAAAATTGGAGAGATGCTCTAACAGTTCCTTTCTTTTCAAACAGTTAAACCTCCCTTACCAAGTCGTGGCTATTGTTTCTGGTGCTTTAAATGACGCGGCTGCCAAAAAGTATGATTTGGAGGCATGGTTCCCCGCTTCAAATACATACAGAGAGTTGGTATCTTGTTCCAATTGTACGGACTACCAAGCAAGAAAATTAGAAATTCGATATGGACAGAAAAAGGTATATATATTATGCCCTTGGTTTGTTTATGGTTTTCATGTGTTAATGTTTCTGGTCCACCAGTTGAGAAATATTTTTTATTGGCCATTTGAGCATGCCCATCATATGGTTTATAGACCAAAACTAATTGGACTAAGCCCATGTTGGGTAAAATCGATATCGAACTCTGGAAATTTAAGGGCTGATTTGAATTTGAATTGGTGCATTGCGTGATAAATGCTTAATTTTCTTACTTGTCGAATTGTAATTAGGTAGTTCTGGTTATGTTCCATATGGGATTTATTTTGTGATCCTTGACCTATGGCGGTCACGATTTGCACAAAAACAATTTACTAGTGCATTTTTCCTTTGATGGCTTCATCAATAATCGAATCCTATTTAAGTTTCTCTTACTATATTGTTGTTCTCTATTTTGTTTGGTTACAGAGCAATGAGCAGAATAAGCTATATGTTCATCTATTGAATTCTACCCTGACTGCAACGGAGAGAACAATATGCTGCATTCTCGAGAATTACCAGAAGGAAGATGGTGTTGAGATCCCAGAAGCTTTGAGACCATACATGGGTGGAAAATCCTTCCTTCCCTTCCAAACCAAGCCATCTGCCCCCGACGCAAAGGGGAAAAAATCCAAGGCTTAGTCATCTTCCAATTCATTTTTGGAACTTAAGAATTTTGATCAACCACTAATTCTATATGGTATTGGATTCCACAAGTTATCTTAGTTCTTATTAGACTTTGTATGAATGAATGGGATTCGTATCTTCGTTTTGTTATACCAATTGCTTTTGCTACTCTGTGTAGAATAACTTCCGGCATGGTGATATTTGTCATCTTGTTTTGCATATTTATACGCATGTTGCTTATATTGTTGCTACACTCTCTTGTAGAGCAGTCGTTTTTTGACCAAAAAAAAATAGTCTTATCTCTTCGTCTTCGCGATCACCATTTCGAGGGATCCATCTGTCATTAGTTCTAGCAAAAGGGCAGTCTCAGCATCTTCCCCATACACCTCAAACAAATTTGGTCGCAACTACTAACCGCTCTAGTCACCAATTTGTCCTTGGTCAGAAGAATTTGTATGCAGATCCTACAAATGGAAGTGTTACTCTCCGAAAATCAGCAAAATCAGAGGCCGACGAGCTGATTTTGCCGCTGATAATAACAAGACTGAAATCTAAGGCTGAGTACAAAGAAATTGATAAAAAAAAAAGCAAAAAGAAATTGATAAAATGTTCATATTAATTTTAGGAAAAATATTGACCATAACATCTTAAAGAACAAAATCAAGATTAGATTCCGATTCTTGTTCTTACAAATCAATACTGCAATCAATCAATCAGTGAATTGGAATTGTGAGCGTCGTTCCTAAGAAGAAGAAGAAGAAGATGCCCCGTCTGATTTGTGATCATGTTCATGATCATGCTCATGGTGATGGTGATCGTGATCTTCATCATCATCGCTGTAGTCCTCATCGAATGGCTTGTCCTTGTGAAAAATACAGCACTTTTTAGAGCTTTTCTTCTGCATAAACTCGTTATCTACGGTGCCTTCTTTCCAGCTAACCTTCTTCTTCTTCCGATTCAGCCGCAAAACTAGGGCTTGCGATTGTTGTTGTTGTTGTTGTTGTTGGGGAGGATTTTCTACGGTGACAGTAGTTGTAAAGGCGGAAGAAGACGTCGATCTCATTGCAGCGCCGCTGGTTGTGGTTGCTCTCATCCTCGACCCGTCGCGTAAGTTAGCGATTGATACCAGACAGGTTTCTGTTCAATCTTCTGCAATCAATCATTATTTATGGACTGCATAATTGGGCCGAATATTGGACCGATTCGATTTTCGGATCGAAACCAAACCGATCTGTCTGACCAGTGGTTCGACTGAAGT
Source organism: Croton setiger (assembly GCA_948099555.1). Taxonomy (NCBI): domain Eukaryota; kingdom Viridiplantae; phylum Streptophyta; class Magnoliopsida; order Malpighiales; family Euphorbiaceae; genus Croton; species Croton setiger. The sequence goes on from CANUEY010039864.1 coordinate 24,589, forward strand.
TCTTTTAAATAGCGGTAAAATCCGTTTTGAAGACAGCACGCACCCGTATTGACTCAGACTCTTACAAGTATACAACGTCTGCAGCTCAAGAGAATCTCAACTCCACCTGCAACTCCTCCGTCCATGGTGGCGAATCGACTTCGATCACCTCCTTCAGAATTATACTTCTATACTTCCTCTAGTTTCACAACAAAGGTTTGTTCTTCCTTCTATATGCTTTCCAATTTTTTTTTTTTGTGTTGTTTAATCTTCTGAATTAGAAAATGAAGAGGCTTATTTGTTGCTTATGCCCAAAACCTAATCTGTGATAAAGAATTCATATTTAAAGAATAATTTCTATTAGTTTTTCTGGCTATGCTTGTTTTAGAGAAAAAAATCCTCTAAATTTCCACCAATTTTGTTTTTACTGCTCAATTTTTTAGTTTTTATTGCTCGATTTGATTTCTTTTTTCCATCTTGATGTGTTGTATTAGTTCGATTAGAAGTTTTAATAATCTTAATAAGGTATAGTATAATCTAATCCCAATTAAATAGCATGATTGAAACTACATAGTACATATTCGTAATTATATTGCATTACAGTTTCAATATTCACTTGGAATATACTAGTTTTTCAAGCCAGAAGCTGACTCCCTCCTTTGAACTTTTCGAAAGCCGAAAGGGTTTTTTGGATTTTGATATATGCAGCAACCTTTATACCTTTTCGATGTGCTGAAGTACTTATTTTGTTTCTATTTAACAGATATTTTCATGTCTGTGATGCAAAATTGTGGAGAGTGACCCATTTAACCACATCCTTTCTATTGTGTGGTCCTGGGAATTTCATTACCACTCTTCACTGTTAGATTGGGTGAAGCAGTGGAAGTTGAAGATTGTTCATCAGAAAGGTTCTGAAACAAAAAAGAAACATGGCCAGTGAAGAAGATAGAACTCTAGTTGAAATATTAGAGGCGAATAATCTGATTGATCTTGCCAAATACATAAATTATGTCAGTGCTCCACAGGCTGGTGGCATAGCAACATTTTCAGGGACAACCCGCGATACTTTTGAAGGGAAAATAGTCGTGGAGCTAAGTTACGAAGCTTATGTACCAATGGCAATACGAGAGATCAAATCCATTTGTTCATCTGCTAGAATATCCTGGGATATTCACTCTATTGCTGTTGCTCACCGTCTAGGCTCTGTTCCAGTTGGAGAAACGAGTGTTTTTGTTGCAGTATCGGCTGTTCATCGTGCTGATGCTTTGGATGCTTGTAAGTTTATTATCGATGAGTTAAAGGCTTCTGTACCGATATGGAAGAAAGAGGTTTATAGTAATGGAGAGGTTTGGAAGGAGAATTCAGAGTTTAAGGAGAGGAAGCAGGATTTAGGAAAGAGTTGTTGCAGAAGAAAAGTTGAGGTCACGAAGAACAATCATGGTGGAATGGGGTGTTGTGGAGTTAAGATTAAACTGAACGGAGAAGAAGATACAAAGCAGCGAAATACTGAAGAAACTGAATAAGAAAAAAGGTAAATTTTTCTTTTCTTTAAATATTGCATAGACAGTTTCAGAAATTGAAGAACCATAATGTTCTGTTGACTGTTGTAACTTTCTGTTGAAGATGCAACTTCTAAATACAATAAATTTTGTTCTTCACAACTTTGTTTACCCTATTGAGCTTTCTCCATTGCTAGAACTTGTTCTCTCCCATAAGCATTATCTGATATGTTCATGATGTCTTTAATCTGCAAATTTCATATGGTCAGTTTAATGTGTAGAAATTGGAAGATAAGAAAAATGGATCATGGTAGATTTCATTACTTCTGTAAAGCTTGTATAAGCTATAGATATTGGATGAGAAACATTGTAATTTGCTCTACCTTCCCTTGCAAACTTATGAACCGATTCATTTATAGTGTTCGATGTTTTTTACAAAATTGTCCTAACGAGTTCACGAGCCAAGGTTCAGTTGAGCTCACTGCAGCTTTAAACGAGCTTGACTTTAAATGAGTCGTGTTCAAGTCTAACACTACTTGACTTGACTCATTTACAGCTCTTGAATAATAGGTTTAAACTTGTTTATTACTCATTTACAACTCTTGAATAATAGGTTTAAACTTGTTTATTACAGATTTGCGCTAAGCTATAACGATTTTCAAAGTTATTCATTTTAGAGAATAATTGTTTACAATTGCAAAATAATAATTTCATAGTTGTTAAATTGTAAATCCAACTGAAAGCCAAAAGCCTCAATTTTGAATAAGAACCAAACCTAATCTAATCATAAGTATAATTTGTATAATAAATATTAAAGAAATATAAAATTATATTTTATATTTTTGTATTTCATAACTTAATTACAACTTATTATATTTTTATTAATACTAACTATATATTTTTGTATATACTTCTATGATAGTCATTTTATAATACTTTAAATTTTAATAATTAAATTGGTACCTAATAAAAATATTTAAACAAAATTCTTTTGAAAAAATAAATTATAAATAACCGTTGGTCGGTCCACAAATATGCTACCAAAATTTGTGGTTCAACCACATTATTACTGGACCACCATAACACAAAAATAACCTCCAATTTATCACAATCACAAGCTTAACTTTCCCTTGAGTCTTCAATAAAAGTCAAAAACTTGGGGTCAATATATATATATAAATAAATAAATAAATATATATATATATATATATATATTTATTTATTTATTTATTTATTGTTAACAAGTTGTCATGGGAATGACTTTGAAAAATTATGTTTGCTTGGACATATTTGGTTGTCATCCATTATATAATTATATGTGAGAAGCTATTTTAATTCTGACTTTTTTCAGCAATTAGTAAAACATTAGTCTATAATTATTGAACATGTTTTATAAATTTGATAATTTATTAATGCTATGTTTAGATTATTCATTTTTAACTAATTAATACTATAAAATAACATTAATTTCTTCTCAACCTAACTTATTTATGTTTTTAATTGGATTTTTCCACTAAATTATTTGATTACAAGAATAATACCAAATTATGTTCCTTACAAGGTGAGTAAATAAATAATTTTTGCGCTTATCCGTCTATTTGTATAACAATCTTTTTTATTTTTTTATTATATATATATAAATTAAATTATTAAAAATATATTAAATATGTTTATTTTCTAATTTTGTTAAATAAGTATCTTTATTTCAGTTTAGTAAAAAAAATTTATAATTAAAAAAAATACAAGTATCAAAATATTTTGAAAAATCAATTAATTTTCACAAACAATAAAATATTTCCCTGAAATTAATTTTTAGATTAGCTTATAACAACCCTAATAAAATTCAATTTTGGCTACTCTAAGCTAACCAATCAATATTGTTATTAATAGTTACATATAAGAAAATGGAAAATAATAATTTATTAATTGTGGAAATAAATTAAATTAATGGCATCCAAATTAGCAAAACAAATAGACAAGGGGCCAATTGAGGAGTAAGGACCAAGTCAAATTAAGTGAGGGTAAAATTTTTTTACTATGGTAAATTTTGGTTTGGTAAAAGGATAAGCATTGCTAATTATCCTTTTTTTTTTACTTCTATTTTTAGCATGAAAATATCCAAAAGAATTTTAATTATTTATTAATTATTTTTATTTAAAGGAAATTTGTATTGGTTTTTAGTGGAATTAGACACCTAAAAAAGTGATTAGTTGTTAATTTAATTGTATATCTAAGCATAATAATAAGTTTAGTTGCTTAATCCACAAAAAGTATACCTTTTTTAAGCCTTGTAATTATTACAAAAATATAAACTTCATTTATAAGTAAAATACATTGTTGTTTATTAATACATTTCAAACATTACATGACAAAAAATTTGTAGAGTACTATGTTAGTCACAAGTACAAAAGAGCAAATATATATTTTATTATTATTATTATTATTATTATTATTATTATTATTATTATTATTATTATTATTATTATTATTATTATTATTATTATTATTATTATTATTATTATTATTATTATTATTATTATTATTATTATTATTATTAT
>CANUEY010039879.1:0-110215 GCA_948099555.1 Croton setiger
CCGCTCTTCCCCCAAGCGTTTTGTGTGGGTTGTTTGTTTTTATTTTATTAAAAAAGATATATTATATATATATATATATATATATATATATATATATATATATATATATATATATATATTTTTAACAGAAAGGTATAAAAACCGATATAATCTTGGGCCTGCAAAAAACCAGTTCTTGAATGAATACCCAGAAATCAAACAGATCGAAAATAACGTTATTCAAATGTTAAATAAAAGATCTTGTAAAAATGAAATTTCTAACAATTATATATTCAATTTCATTGTATTTTCCTCTTTTATGTTAATTTCACATTATAAATGCACATTAATATTGTTGAATTTTTCAAAGAAAATCTCACTATTTTTTAATGTGGTAAGTGGAAAAGAAATAATCCTTTAGTAATAATAATTTGTGTATAATATTTAATATGGAATAATAATAAAATTAGACTTTTATGCATCATACACAGTAGTATATTCTTATTAATTGATCAACTTTTTATGCATCATCTAATTCTAAATTCAAGAAGACGACCAATTCTCTAAACTTTATTCAGACTCAGAATGAGAGAAGAAAAATTGAAGGCTCTGAGCGTATCAAATAGAACGTTTGATAATTAGCTTCAAAACTTCAATCTAACAATTGATGCAAATAAAAATCCGAAACAGGGCAGAAAGAAAACCAAAAGGATTATATACAGATTGCAAAAGTGTGTTTGAGAAATACAAGTTGAGAAAAGCAGCAGTCTCATCTCATCCATTTGATTCGAATTTGCTTTATTGCTGAGTTCAGAAGATCAAGTTCTAGCTTGACATGAATAAATACTACCACCACTCATCAACCAAAATCGAGATCGAAAATTACACTTATACCCCGAGTAATTTGACCAACAATTCAGTACTCCCATTTCTTCATCTCCATACCGTCGGGAGGGCTTCCTTCTACCTTCTTAGTACCCACTTCTTTCCAATTTGTTGACAGCACCGTCCCATTTGACTCAACCTGTTAATACAAGACAGCAATTTTAAGCATTGGCTATTTCGCATTCTTTTGTTATTTGCGTCATTTGACATGGACATAGAATCACTCTAGAAAGATAGTTAAGAGTATTTAATTATTCCATTAGTTTCCATATCAGCAATCGGGCTGAAAGTTAGAAAAGGGGGAAAAAAACTCCAATAATCAATAATGCAAAATGGTCTTACAAAAGATTTTTGCATTGCCCTTCTTGTGTCTTCATCGGCATCGTGGTATATGTCCCGGAAGAACTTATTCAAAGCTGCATCACCATCTAGCTTTTCATCTTTCTCCTGAAATTTTGATAAATAAGTCATCAAGGATCTAAACGTTATTCATGTTATAGAGATTCTTTCCCCTCCAAATGAAAACAAAAACATGACATCTAAAAGTTTACCTCCTTCTTTACTTGAGCTTCAATTTTGTCCCAGTCCACCGCTTTTGGCTTCGATGAAGGATATGATGGTCGGTTCGGCGCTGCTCCAACAAAATCCATCATGAGAAGCATAGAAATGAAAGAAATATAATTCAGCATGCATGACTTTCAATCAATCACCTAAGTTAAAAAATTTAAATATAGCCCATGCTCACTTTATAGATTGATTTTGAAGGAAAATCCTACCCACAATTTCCTTGAACCCAAAGAATTCGTACAAAATGCCATATGAAGTATCATAATTAATGATAGGATTTATTTCTGAATAATTCATGAATTGATTGATAAAGAATTCCTAGCATTCATATTTCAGATTATGCGAACATTCTAAATAGAACCTACCCACAAAATTCCTCATCCCCAAAGAATTCAAAAATATAGCATACAAAAGTACAACAATTAATGATTGAATTTATCTAGGGAGCTTTCAACGTATTACTTGATCAAACTTCAAACAAAAACACTTGTTTAGTTACAGGCACATGAGTTCATCCACATAAATGACAAAACAGAGTTGGTATGTGATTTTCAGTTAGACTATGAATGTAAAATCCTCCAGTTCGGATGATTAAACAATCCAAGTAATATCAATCATATCAACACACCTGAGGGTACATTAACTCTTTGTAGAACTGTTGTTTCCTTGCTGTATTCAAGAGACATCCAGTGTATAGGCTCAGCCTTTGCAAGGCGGATTTCAACCTTGGTAGACAAAACATTATATCTACACTTGGAGGGTATTATCTGAAGGAAAGTGGCAATAATTAATTGTGCTTCCTACATTTGTTAAATTTAAATGAACAAAAAAAATTAAGAAAGAAGAAAAAGCAAGATACGGAAGAAACAACAATTTAAGTAGAGCAGAACCCCTTTGAGAGAATTCAAGTTTCAAATAACTTCTATATGTACCACATGACCACATAATTTCAATCATCTAATGAAGGGATCAGTATTTTTTTCCACACTCGGAAAACAATCATTGAATTATCAAATAGCTAGAGCCAGTATAGAGGAAAGGCTATTTGACCAACAACATGAAAAGGATTTGCATCTTCACCTTGCCAAATAAGCGAGGTTGAAAATGGTAAGCATCTCCACCAGGAGCATTGATACTAACGCTTAGCTGCATACCGATAAAATAAAGTCATAAGTTATTCAATCTTCCAGAATAAACGGCAAATAGTTGAGATGTGCATACTATTTGTTCACCGAAGTCGATGGAAACACTATCAGCAGGTAAGCCCTTTGCAAATATAGTCACAACCACCTCCTCAGGCTTCTGGTAAAATTCATGTCTGTACATTTCAACAAATCAATCACATAAGACATGCCTTAGCAAGTGATCCTAAAGTAAAAACTGAAGTTACAAAGAGAAAATACATGGAAGGAAGTAATGCACCAATGACAATATCAAAAGTGAAGGCCACTAACATAAATTTTGCATACCAAAACTAGAAAGACAAATGCATCACTCACAAATTCACAGAATAACATCATCCACAGAGACCAAAAAACAAAGAACAACCACCAACCTGTATTTTGGTTTGGCAGCAGGAACTGTCACTGCCGGCACCTGGCTTGATGTGTCATTCACTGGCTGAACATCTTCCATAGCAACCGCGTTTGTCGGAGGTTCCACAGCTTGCTTTGGAAGATTAGCAGCCTCCTCAGCAATGCACCGATCACAATCTTTGATTAAATTAGAGAACCTAATGTCTCCTGGGGCCAAAGAAGTACCAGCTTCCAAAGCTGCCTTAGCAGTCTGATATTCCTCAAGTTTCATGCAAGCAGTACTGCATCAAAATTGCAACAAAAAAAATTAGCAGGAAAAATTGGAGGAGGCAGAGTACTAGGGTGCCCAATTTGGAAGAAACCTTACCCTTTCCGCAAGTAAGCTTTGGCCATCGAAGGATCTAATTCAATCGCTCTATTTGCATCAGCAACAGCCTCTGAACATAATACAAACAAATTAGATAACAAAATTTCCAGCCTTTGGAAAAAATCTACTATAACGCTGTATAGGCACTAGTAAACTGGGTTTTACGCAAAATTCAATGCAAATCCAAACAGAAACTTAAAAATTCCCCTAAACAGTGATACGAACCCTAGAAAATATAAATCAGAAAAGCATAACAATTGAGCTAATCTGGAGTTCAATGCCAGTATTTTCGATCACGAGGCTAAACAGTAAAGCAAGTTAAAGAAGATGAAAAATAGTTAGGGCATCGAGAAGGAGGAGGAATTACCAGTGAGATTGCTGAGCTTGATATTGGCCTGAGCACGGTCAGCGTAGAGCTCGGCGTTGTTGGGGTTAAGATCGATGGCCTGAGTCAATAAGTCGGCGGCAAGCTCAAAGTGGTCGTCGATGAAAGCTTCTTTGGCCTTCTTTTCGAGATCGGACGCCATTGGAGATGCAGAGAGGAAGGCGAAGACTCTAGAAACGGAATGATTGGGAAGAGACAACTTGGGTAAGGAATATGATTGACTTGAACGGCTTAAAAAAACGGAAATTAAACAGTGCTTTGCGCCAAAAGGCGATGACTTTACAACTTACAAGTCTTCGGAATTGCTATGAAAGGATGTTTTCCTTTCTATTTCTAAAAATATTTTTCAAAATTGAAAAAGTTTAATTATGAAAAACAGTTATCTACATGTAATTGTTTATAATTCTGAAAAAAAAAATATTTATAATAATAAATACTATTTAATTATTAATTAATAAAATTTAAACAATATGATAATAAGCAATACTATTTTAATTATTAATTAATCAAATTTAAATTATCTTTTAATAAGTAATATTATATAATTTTTTATAATTAACTAACTACATTCAAATTATATTTTATTTATTAATTAATTTAATTTAAATTATATTTTAATAAATGATATTATTTGAAATTCAAATCTAGTTCAACGAGGAATATTATTTTATTATAAATATACTTATTAATATTAATTTTTTTACATTTTTACATAACTATTATATATATAATTAAATAAAAATTTAAATTATTACATAATTAAATAAAAATTATTAAATAGGTGCAACACGTTCAAAAACATTAATCTTAATTAAAAGAAAATTAAAGTCCTCTATAAATTATAACTTTTTGCCCCATTTGCCATATTTTAATAACAAACATGACACAGAATAATGTAAAATAAAAACTCATCAATTTTGTATTATGATGGGATAAATAAAAATTTAATTATATGAACTTTTAAATTTTTTTGATTTTGGTATTTGAACTTTTTTTTTTTTCCAATTAAGTGCATTAATATATTAAAATTGTTCGATGAAGCATCTCCTGCCTACGTGGCCGCTTATGTGAATTATATCATATATTAAAGTCAATACAGGAATGACATGTGAAGTCAACTTGATTGCCACATCGGAAACAAGACTTCTCATATTTAAAAAATTATAAATAAAATAGGTAAGCACTTCGTTGAACAGTTTTAATAGTTGAGGAACCAAATTTTCATTTATTCATTTGTTTGAAGGATAACACAGAAAATAACAGTTTCGAAAATTTATTGCGCGAAAAAAACATAAGCAATCAGGCCCGCGAAGAAATTTCAAATTTCCAAGAACACTCATTTATGAGTCCAAAATATATGCTTCTCCGCTAGAAGCATGAAGTTAGTACTAAACGGCATGTCGTTCATTTCATTCTACAAGTTGGATTCTTGACCTGCTTTGAGAAACTGAAAAGCATTTCTCTGCTCTTTCTCTCCCTGCATTAAGATTATTTTGCTGCTATACTTGTACTCAACGACATGTGTTCATGCCGTTTGGTCAATTCGTTCATGAAATCAATGAAAATAGTTCAATCTCTAGCACAGTTGTTTAACACACGGTCTGTTACTTCTTAGCCTCATTGGAAGTTAAGGCAAAGATGATACGTAAAGCCGCTAGCTCCTTCATAAACTGGACGGAACCACTACAAAGTTTCGAAGACGTTTGTTCATGGGTTGTTTCTTTCTGCAACTCCAAGTTCTTCAAACAGGGTATTTGTGTTCATAGCCCAATCATCAAACTGGGTATTCAAGATAATTTGTATTTAAACAACAATCTGCTGTCTTTATATGGGAAATGCTCCGGAGTGGACAATGCACGCCAATTCTTCGACGAAATGCCTTGCAGAGATGTGGTTTCCTGGACAGGGATTCTCTCTGCTTATGTTAAGGATGAGAAACATGAAGAAGCTCTCGCTATCTTCGATTTGATGGTCCTTTCGGGTCCGTATCCAAACGCATTCACTTTCTCTAGCATCTTACGATCATGTTCAGCTATGGGAGAATTCAGTTATGGGAAGCGCATTCATGCTTCTTTAATAAAGCATGGGTTTGAGTCTAACCAAATTTTGGGTACCTCTTTGATTGATTTCTATTCCAAGTTTGATTCTTCTGAGGAAGCATTAAAACATTTTAGATTTATGGGTAATGGTGATACTGTTTCGTTTACGACGGTGATCTCTTCATTTGTACAGGCTGGGAAGTGGAATCAGGCTTTACTGCTTTATATCGATATGATAGAAGCTGAAGTGTTTCCAAATGAGTTCACTTTTGTTAAACTTTTAACTGCAGCTGGTTTTATTGGTCTGATCCATGGGCAGTTGGTTCATGCCCATATGATAGTTTTGGGAATTGAGCTGAACTTGGTAGTGAAGACATCACTTGTTGATATGTATTCAAGATGCCACCGGATGGAAGATGCTCTTAAGGTGTCAAAGCTTACAACTGAATTTGATGTATTGTTATGGACTACTATTATCTCTGGGTTGACCCAGAACTTGAAGTTAAAGGAAGCTGTTGCTGCATACAAGGATATGCAGATTTCAGGAATCTTGGAGAATAATTTCACTTATTTGAGTATACTGAGTACTTGCATATCTATTCCATCACTTGATTTAGGTAGGCAGATCCACTCTACAGTAATTAAGACTGGTTTGGAGAGCGACGTGCCTATAGGGAATGCACTAATTGATATGTATATGAAGTGTTCTTTATCAGTAGAAGACGGATTGAGAGTGTTTAGAGGGATAAACTCACCCAATGTAATTTCTTGGACTTCGTTGATTGGAGGTTATGCAGAACATGGTTTCCAACAGAATGCTTTTGACTTGTTTACAGAGATGATGGCTATTGGAGAGCGACCAAATTCTTTCACCCTCAAAATTGTTCTAAGGGCCTGCAATGCAATAAAAACTCTAAATCAAACATTGAAGCTTCATGGATTTATAATCAAGACTAATGCAGACCATGATATTATTGTTGGTAATGCTCTTGTGGATGCTTATGCAGGATCAGGAAGGATTGATGATGCATGGCATGTGGTACAAGATATGAGCCAAAGAGATGCCATAACATATACAATTCTAGCCACGAGATTCAACCAGATGGACCATCATCAACTTGCATTAGAAGTAATTAGTCACATGTTTAATGATGGTTTGAGGATGGATGGATTTAGCATGGCGAGCTTCTTTTCTGCATCAGCTGGCTTGCGCAGAATTGAACTTGGGAAGCAACTTCACTGTTACTCCGTGAAATCCGGTTTAATCAGTTGGCTTTCAGTCTTGAATAGCTTAGTTGTCCTTTATGCAAAATGTGGACTAGTAAATGATGCAAACAGAGTATTTACAGAAATACCCGAGCCAGATGCTGTGTCATGGAACGGATTGATATCCGGGTTGGCATCAAATGAATATATTGCCTCTGCTCTTTCAGCTTTTGATGATATGAGGTTAAGTGGAGTCAAACCTGATTCTGTTACATACTTGTCATTGCTTTTCGCTTGCAGACTTGGATGTTTAGTAGACCAAGGTCTCCAGTATTTCCAGTCAATGAAAGAAATGCACGATGTAGAACCACTGTTGGATCACTATGTATTGTTGGTTGATCTCCTTGGTCGAGCTGGCAGGCTGGAAGAGGCAATGAATGCCTTGGAAACTATGCCTTTTAAACCAGATACTTTGATCTACAAAACATTGTTGTCTGCCTGCAGGGTTCATAAGAATATGCCTCTTGGCGAAGATTTGGCTAGGCGAGGGATTGAACTCAATCCATCTGATCCAACTTTCTATACGCTGCTTGCAAACTTGTATGAAGACTGTGGGCGGTCTGATTTGAGCGAAATGACTCGCACAATGATTAGAGAAAAAGGGTTGAACGGCAACAGGTAGAATCAGAGGTTACAAATGAATTTCTTTTTCCAATTTCATGCCATTACTTGGGATTCTGTTACTCTTCGTCAAGACTACATAGTTTGTCTTTCTGCCAAATCAAAGGCCACAAGCAACAAGTGAGAACCCTTGGCTTTGGCCGCATTGGCATGAAGAGTGTCCATTTCATTCTGTGTTGATTCTGAAAGAGATTTCTACATTATAGCTGCAGCTTAGAGGCTTAGAAGTAGCCATTAAATTTCAGCCAGAAATCGGTACAGATATATCCCTAGCATGCATCTCCAAGCTTTTTGTCAATTAATTACCAGTGTGTTTTTCAACTAACCATACATTGCTTAGCCATTCCTTCTAGTTCCATTGAAAATCATCAAAATATTATTTTATTGTCAAAGAAAACTTTTGGTTCTGGCATTCAGCTCAAGTTTGAAAGATAATTTTGAGGGGAACATGAATGAATTCACTTTCTAAAGGTGTGCTACAGATTCTGAAACTCACACAGTATAAATTTATGTCAAGAAAGGAACACAAGCAGTTCTGCTAGCATGAACCAAAGTTTTGAGAGGGATACAATAAATTCTGTTTAACATACTGGAGTCATTTTTAACAGGGAGCAAGATACGACTTGATAAGGAAAACTTGCTCGCAACATCCCTTCATATCAGAATTATTCAAGGAATGGTTCTGGCTGTTGTCTCATGAAAACCCAATCAATCTGGTAAGCAGGAAGAACAAGAGAACAGACAATTAATAAACTAAGAAAAAGGAGACAGAAGCTTGATGTTCTTCAAAATATGTGTCAATCGTGCTTCACTCCTTCGACTCTGATTGACCCGAGGTGACTTTGGGTGCCTCAGTTCTGGAACCCACAGCCTCAAGCGTCTTGTAGAACTCCTCAGGAAGAGGACCAGGTCGATGCAAAGGTACATGCTTTGGAACAGGAGCATCATTTTCAATAACTTCGCATTCATAGTCATCAGGAACACCCCAAGGATCCCACTCTACAACACAGCATAACCAAAAGATACCATCAAGATTAAAATCTAAATACTTGTCGCAAATTAGTTCAAGAGTTTACTTTGCATAGGAATATTATGATGCAGCACAGTAGGGTTCAAACAATAATGTGATCTAATTTTCTGCAACAGAAGTTAGCGTCAAGAGTACAAGCTCAGAAGTTTTCTATTCGCATCAGGTGTGGGAAACAAATCAGTCTTATTATCTTAAGCGAAAACAAAATTGTAAACCACTAAAGGATAGTCCATGATATACAAAAATCTGAGTAAGCTCTAATGAAAATCACCACTAGATTGATTAAACTCATTTTCAAACATAAACACTCGCATCATTAGTTAAGAAACAAATAAACCCAACAAAAATCATTCTTCGTGCACAACTGCATTAGACAATGCCTCTATTCAAATGGCAATTCTAAGACGGAATGGAAAAGGGCAGAAGTTCTCAAGTATATCTAATGGAGCTAGGGGGAACTCTCACTAAGTCAAAGTTATAATGCAGTGAGATATAAATAGCTAGACTGCAATTTCAACAAGATAATAGATTCTCCAGCTACAGTAATTAAATTATCTAAATCCCTGAATTATCCTAAGAATTCAGCAAGAAATACCCTAATTTGAAAGGTAAGACAAATTACGCAATTGAGAATCAATGGCAAGTGAAAGAGGAATAATCATAATATAAGATGTACAAACCGATCATTTTCTCGATAAGCTTGAGCTCGTCTTGGGCTTCCTCGATAAGCTCCTCAACCTGACCACAGCCGAGCTTTTTCTCGATCATTTCCCAGTCTTCCTCTTCTTGACAAACCTTGAGCCTATGCCTCGTAAAGCTCTCCACCGCCTTACGATATCCTTCGTCCTCAGGAACTGCCTTAATCTCATTTAGGGTTTTGTTATAGAGACTGATCAGTACGTCCCTCGCGTTTGGAACCACATCCAGACCTACAATCCCAGTCGTCTGCTTCACCTTGGCCATCAATGGCCGTGCAATAGCCCGCAGAAACATTGTTAATCTTTCCTCCGGTGAATCTCCGGATCACGACTCTTCGATCTTCTTCTTCTCCGCTGCTCTCTCACTCCCTTTTTTCTCAGTCTAGAGAGAAATGGCTCGGCTGGGTTGGTATTGCCTGCAATTACAATATGGACCGGCAAAATCTTAACCGTTGATTTACCCGGTTTTTCCTTCAGATGAAACTCGATTTTAAAGCGGGCTCAGGACCCATGGGCTTATGCTTGTGATTTTATGGCCCAAGACCAAACTATATTAGCTTTCAGTAAAAGCTATATGATTATGCAGTTAATCGTTGTTTATGCAATTGCTGCTCCCCAACTAATAGACAAATTGGAAAGTCATACTACTAACTATGCTTATGCAATTTCCGAATTCAAATTATTTAAGAAACTTATTAGATATTCAGAAAAAAATAAATTATTTTTATTAGAAATAAAAGGATCCAATTTTATGATAAGATTGGTAGAACAACTTGCATCACTATTTTAAACATCATGAGATTCCCCAGCTACTTATTAGGATGGCCCCTTACCTTTTATATAATTACATAAATACTTTTTTATTTTATTTTTTAATAATAATTTGGTTTCCATCTTTGAAAAATGTTTGTAAAAAATAGTATTTGACCGACCTAATCAGGAAATTAAATAAAATATTTGAACTTATAATAAAAAGACAAAACAGAGGAAAAAAGGTTTCCTTGTTTGTCTTGTGAGTTGTGTTGGTGTGTCAAAAGAATGAACCCAATCGGTTATAATTCAACCCTGTCCCTGTTATGTGCTTCCTTTCCGACAACTGTCCGGTCCGGCAGCTTCTTCTTTTTACTTTTTATAGAAATTCGGCAGCTTCTTCCTTGTTTGTGTTTACGAATTCGACGCTTGAATAACAATTTCATCCCGGAATTTTTATCCTTTTACAAAATCATCCTAATTTGATTTTAGTATGATTTTTTAACAGAATTTTAGTAGATTTCACCCTAGTTTTAAAAAGTCATCCAAATTTCACTCCTTGTATATTTTTGGAATGAATTTAAATCATTAAATGTTTAATTTAGCACCTAAACTTGTGAAATTCTTAATTTAATATTTTTTATTAATTTACCCAAACATAAATAAAATTATTAATTTAATCAATTATACAGTTGGTCTATGTTATTTGTTATCTATATTAATGAATTTATGCATAAATTGCTAAAATACTTACAAACTAAAATAAATTTGAAATTACATTTTAAGGAGACAAATTGATGAAAAAATTAAATAATTGAACAAATTGAATATCATATACAAGTTCAAGGTCAAATTGGACGTTTAACCATTTCAATTTAGTCCAGGAAATATAATTGGGTGAAATTTGAACAACCTTTTAAAATAGGGTAAAATCGCACTAAAAGTCAAATTAGGGTGATTTTGTGATAGAATGAAAATGTTAGGATGAAATTGTTATTTACCCATTTAAGTTGATATCAAATGAAATAGCAATTTAAAAAAAAAAATAAAAAAAAATATTGCATTGCTTAAATATGATGGAAGATTAGTTACCAAAGAATATATGTGAGGTTTACATGTTGCCAAATGAAAATATATTAATTTTAGTTTTTATTTTGAAATATTTTTAATATATATTTTCTAAACACATATTGTTCTTACTACTCACTCAATAAATTTGTTAATTTTTTTAATATACGAAATTCCACTAAAATATAAAATTAGAATTAATTATTTGGTTATAAAACGGTCCATTCGAAGCAGTTTTAAATCATATGATCAAATGCATTTGTTTACAACTACTTGTCTTGATATGACATCCCACTATCTATAATTATGTAATTATAAAAAGCTAATATTTCCCTCTAATTAGTTACATATATTTAATCATTCTAATGAATAACAAAATAATGAATCTTCATTATAGCATATAGTAAATTGTAGTAATTAATCCTTATTACTAGGTAGTAATAATTGTTTTATGCTATAATTATTTGGAAAGTAACATAACAACTAGATTCCTTTCGAATTGTCGTAATCATAATTAGAGGTTTTTTTTTTTTTTACTTTCATAAAGTCCCCAAAATTCAAAACTTGGAAATAAAAAATAAATAAATTCAATCATATCATGCATGCATAATAATCATTTTCTAACCGGGAGTATGTATTATCCATGTTAATTTAAAATAAAATATGGCCAAATACATTATTTAATTAAATATGCAGCCATGAATCCAAATTATGCATTTTGTTTTAATTAAATATTGGTGTTAATTAATTGAAATATATATATATTTCTTTATATTGTCGCATGTTCTAATTGAATACGTCTAACAACCAACAAATTTTAATTTATGGAATTTACTTCATTTATTGAAAAAAAAAAATTAGGAACTATTTTTAGTCTAGATATAAAACTTATAGAACAAATTAATTCTATAAAATTAATAGTTTTGGTTGGATTAAAAGTGTAATTAATATATTTAATTGTCCCTTTTATTTTTCTTATTATTATTATTTTTTTTTTTTGACATCACTTTTACTCTTCATTAAAAGACTACTTCCAAAAGTGTATTATGGGTATTTTAAATACTTCACTTGAAAAATTTGGATTGTTATGTACTTAAAAAATTTAATAAAATAAGCACATAAAAAAACAAACTTATAAGAAGATGACCAAATTAGTAAGGGAATTAAGAAATTCATAAAGAAAAGGAGTAAGGAAGAAATTAGAAAATAAAAGGTTTATATAAACTTTAAAGACAAAAAGAAACTATATTGGGGAAGAAAACATTCTCTTCTTTCTATCACTTTCTACACATATAACGCTGAGAAAGAAATACATTACATTACGTCTATATAGTTCTATCTTTTATCTAAGTTATTGCCTTCAATGGAAATTAACTAATTAAGCTTGAAAAAAAAAAATGTTTAAACTATTTTGAACACTTAGCTACGTTATAATCTAGTGATCGAGTCAGCGATATATGTATATATAATGATTTCTACTAAAACCTATGTTTATATATGTATATATGATTTATAAAAGTAACATTCTTTTAGGGACTTTTCAATCAGCCACTTCCGGCGCCGGCTTTGGCAGCGGCAGCGGAATTATCGGCCGGCCAAGAAAAGCGATTACGACCAAAATTGGGGGTTTGACCAAATGCACCATCACCAATATTACCCAACTCTTTCAAACTATTGATTAGATCTTCATCAACCATCATCAAATTAGGAATCAGAATATCTTCATCAGACTCATTATCACCGTGACAGTTACCGTGACTGTCACCGTCACCGTCAACATCAACATCACAGTCACTTTCCATTAATCCATGACTCTCAAGAGAGTCAGCTCCATGATCGATATGTCCAGCAGCATCTGGGTTGAAGTTCTCATTCCGTGCCAGCAACAGCTCGTGGTCCATGGAAGCTGACAGTGGGGTTGGTGGAGAAAAACTTGTCGCCGAGGGTGGAGATGAGGAGGACGGCTTTCGATCGCCATTAATTGGGTCCTGTTCAGATTCTTTAGTAATAGCAGGTTTTGGGATTGCAGGGAACTTGGTTCTTGAACTTCCGGCGAGCGAGTTCCGGTGGGTTGGACGAGGATGAGAATGTTCACAGCTGTAAGTCACGATGAAAATATTAGGATCCACATTGCTTCTCTCTACTTGCTTTCTTGCTGCACAACCTTTTGAACTGCTACATCTATAATAATTCCTTAAAAAAAAAAAAAAACCAGATTCAAGTCAAAATTGGTTCAATCTTTACTCTTAAAAACATAAATTCAGACAACAGGGAATTTGAACAAGATGTAATACTAATAACCTTGGATATGGTGAACCTTTGATGGGTTTCTGTCCGTACTTACGCCATGCCCACTCATCGCTGTTGAGATTATCAGCTGTTACATGCACAACTTTCTTCTTCACACTACTTTTTCTGCAAATTAAAAAATTAAAATTTAGCCACGAAATTAATTAAAAAAATAAACGAACAATTTATATTAGATACTTCTTTCTCGATCTTGGGGCCAGCGATGGTGTAATTCTTGAAGTGGTGGACCCAGACCCTGAAGAACCCTGTGGGTGCAAATTTTTCTGTTGCAAGCAGAAGGGCATATTTGTGGGCTGTGGTGGTGGTGGTAGAGGTGGAAGTGGTGGTTGATGACGTAGTTGGGCAAGTTGCGGCTGATTTTGGCAAATTAAATCAGAAATGGGAGGAGAACCAAGAATATTTGATTCACCAAAGGTGGTAGGCCAAAAAGGCTTGTAAGAATCTTGCAATTCTTGCCAGACATTGTTGTAACTACTAATAATCTGCCGATCTTGCTGAGGAAAATGGAAAAAATTATCAACATCAACAAAGCTCAAATCACCCAAAGAATCAAAAGGGTTTCCTTTTTCAGCGGTGGTGGTGGCGGCAGCGGCGGTTTCAGTGGTGGCTGCAGTATTGGCGGCGGCGGCGGGGGTGCAAGTGCAACAACTTCTCACTATTGCAAACAGATCCCAATCTACACCTTCACCACCCATTATTTGAGCCGCCCAATCAACCTAGAAATTATAACTAACAATTAATAATATTTCCTTTCTTTTCTTTTTCTTGCTTCCTTCTGTGTCACAGAAGAAAGAAAGCTAATGGGTAAAGAAAAGAAAAAACGGAAGAAAGGACGGCGCTGACTTTTGGGTTTTGGTTGGGACAACAGAGGAAATATATATAAAAGAAAGGGAAATATATACTATTCTACTATTAGAACTAGAAAGAAAAAGAAAAGAGAAAGTGAAGAAGAAGATGCATATAATAGAAAGAGAAAGGGGAGAAGAAGGGAATGATGGTGGTGGAGCACTGAGACTAAGGTAAAAATTCTTATAAAAAAGAAGAGTGGTAAGTGGTTTTTGGGTTTTCAAATCAACAAAACCGCTCTGATTTATAATTTTATAATAAAAAAAAAACCGGGTTTAGCTATCTTTTCTTTGACTCGTAAAATGTCAAAAGGGGACCAATGCATCAGTGTAACGGCAGTACAAGTAGTAGATCAGTAGGTTCGGTTCATATGCTGCCTTGCCTTGTATTTTTATTGTACACAATACACGCGCTCTTCCTATTTGGATAACAAAACTATTGCCTTTCAAAATTTTAATGTTTGACATTTTTATTTTTTTCTACTATTTCCAAAATATTATCATGATTACTTACATTTTACCTATATTTGTATAATTCTAAATATAGTAAAATATGCAAAATTGCATTTTTGTCAAAAGTACGTGAGCTTTGGATTGCAACCGACTAGTATTTAGAAATCGGTTAAAATATTTTAGGTGCAAATTTTTTTAAAGTCGAAATATTTTTATATAAGAATTTAAAATTTAGGTACTCCTATATTAAATCTCTAAAATTTAGATAATATACATGAAATTTAGCCATAATTTAACATGATTAGATAAAGTTTTATAAAAAAATTAATTTTTTTAATTGTAATTTTTTATATTTTTTTATCTTAAAATCTCTTTTAAAATTTTTAAATAGCTACTGAAAATAAATAAATACATATTAAATATTTAAATATTCATTAATCAATTAATTTTATTGATCACACTTTTAAACAATTAAACACTGCTTCGTAAAAAATTTATAGATATTTTATAATTTTTATAAATATGTTCTTATACTATGTATTATTACTTTTTTTTTATCTGTCTGAGAGGTAAATCGAGTAAGCTCTCTCTTTCAGATTTTCTCCAACTTAATTAAAAGTGAGTTTTCTTCAATCTAATCCAATTCGAGCTGGAGACTCCTTATTTAAATATTATTTTCTTAAATGTTAAATAAAATGATTTGATAGGTATAATTCGATAAGTAATTCAGGAACGACACTTAATTTGTGCATATAATAGCATATTTTCCTATTGGGCACCAATTCATTAAGATTGGATAGTAGTATCAATAAAAAATATTATTTTTTTAAATAGTAATATTTCATTTAACTATTTTCCGGAATCAAAACACTATTGGATCGGGTGGGGCTATTACCATTTAATAGTTTTGGAATAAAGGGGAAAAGCCTAGGAATAATTGAATGAAATGTTAACCCCACTATATTATTAGAATGGTGCAAACCCACCAAAATTTTTACTCATAATAAATAGATATTATTTTTTTTTTCATTATTTCTTCTTCATTTCATTAAAGGTATATATATATATATATATATATATATATATATATATTCCATTCTTTTCTTCTCACAAATTTTTTATTTTTTAAATTTAAATTTTCACATCATTAATGTTTGTAATATAATTATTTAATTGTAATTAATGAAACTTTTTTAAATAAATTTTAATTAATGAATCACAATAATATTAATAAAATCAAAAACTTTGATTGGCCATCACTCACATTCGAGCTCCAACATTAACACGCACCGGACCATTGAAAAATTGAGAGATGAATCAAATGTCATCAACCATGCCTTGATTGGTTGTCAAAGAAGCCTGCACTAGCCAGATTTTTCAATTGTATTTTTTGAGATTTTCTAATGATCGAATGTTTAAAATAAATACATATTACTACCTCCGATTCAAAAAAATAGACACTTTTGCTGTAGTAAACACTATTTGGTCTTTTTTCTTCTTATTATTCCTTTAAAAAAGTGGACAGAAGAGAAAAGTAGTGGGACAAAAATTTCTGACCATGGGTCTGTCATGATTGCGAGTGAACTGTAATACGATGGTGGGAAAAGAGTGATCAGGCGAGAGGTTGAGGGGGGGAAAAATTGGGCATTAGCTGCAGAATTTTTAGTTGCAAAACATTCTTAAGGAGGCACAATTTTGTTAGGCGGGCTAGGAAATGTTTATAAAATTTGCACCCGAACTGTTTTGAACTTTTCTCACCAAAATAAAATTTGGCGAATTTGAAACTCAAAAACAGTTTATATAAACACGTTAAACTAATTTATCATTTAAAAGCGCCTGTTATGGAGAGAATTACTTTTGAAGATGATAAAAAAGATTCATCTAGAGGGAACAAAATGAAGTATATATATCCATTAATATAGAAACTATTATTCAATTTTTTGTGATAAAAAAAATTGAGTAAAGGTTGCCTAAAATCTAAAATAATGCAGAAAGTTGTGACCAAGTTCAACGTTTCAAAGTCATTTTATCATAGGATAATGAAAAAGGGAAGAATGGGATGGTAATGCACATAAAAAGTAAAGGTAGAAAAAGGATTAATGTTGATTGAAATAGAGTATTGGTTATTCCTTTAAGCAGAAGGTAGATAATAAGGGATGTTGCTGCTAAATTAGTTGCATTCCAGTCCTTTGTTTATTGCTGGATTCGCAGAGGAGAATTAAAGGCTTACTCTAGTGCAATGAAGCCTTCTTTGAGGAAGAAAACAATATTGCTAAAGTACATTTTTTTCTTTCTATCCAGGTATATTACACTTCTTTTGTTGGAATGCACAATATTATTTGCATTGATGAGAAATGATTAAATATGAGTAAAGAAATCCAAAAATATTATCTAGCTCTTGATGAACATGAACCATTGAGAGTTTATCAAAGTAAGAAATTTATTCCAAAAATAATATTTTTGTTATTCCTGCTAGACCTAGGTTTGATTTTGATGGAAATGTCACATTGGATGGTGAGATTGGAATTTGGCCATTTTCAGCAAAAACATTAGAAAAAGAAAAAAATTAAAAAATAGAGAAGCTGGAATTGTGATTACTAAACCATTGACCTCTGTAACCAAAGATGTGGTGAGAGCAATGATATTGAAATTGCTTCCTTCCATTAAGGAAAAATGGCCGCATAATATGTAAAATGCACCCATATTTATTCAACAAGATAATGCAAGACCTCACATTTTTATTAATGATTATGAATTTATTCAGACAGTTCAGGATTTAATCTTAGATATAAGGCTAATGTGTTACCCCCTAATAATCCTGACATGAATGTATTGGACTTAGGTTTTTTCAGGGCAATAGATGCTACTAAGAGCAAAGAAGCCCCTTCTTCTTTAGATGGACTAATTGCTATAGTAAGTAAGGCATATGCACTTTTTTTACCTATGGTGATGAACGAAGTGTTTCTTTTCTTGCAAAGTTGTATAGAGCAGGTTCTGAAATGAAATGTAAGGGTGTAAACAGTTATAAGAGGCCACACAAAAAGAAAGATAAACTACTCTCACTTAATATGCCATATGGAAGTTGATGTTTAGATTGTCAAGGATGTTGCAATTGCTATGGAGCATCCAATTGCAACCATGTTCCAATAAGATGTAGGTTGGGTATGTGGTTTTGGTTGCAATTTTTTGTCCTTTTTGCATTTTGATATTGTGTATATACATAATAAACCTATGTGAATATGTTCACGTGTTGATTAGGTTAAGCTTGTTTTGTATATGAGATTTGCTTTTGACTTTTAATTAGGGATTAATAAATATTATATGTATTTTTGTTTCAAATCTTATATTCGTCTACATTAGTAATCTCAATTTTTAATATTAATAAAATCAAAACGAAATATTTTTATTTTTTTTAGACATAAAAGTTAAGTATAACCATAAAAGAGAAGAAACATGAATTCAACATAGTCAGCAAGCCATCAAGAATCTTAATTTATATAACACATTTTTATTATCTAAACAGTAATAATAATTGTAATAAACAATACGACAACGATACGTTATTATCTGTAAATGAGTCATCTTATTTAAATAATAAAATAATAATAATACGCTTTTTTTTATTACATAATGATTTTAACCGTTCAAATTAAAAGCATTTTTTGTTTTTCTTAAATTAAAATTAAAATATTATAAAATAACAATGATCCAACTATTGATAATTTTAATTAAATTGTTGGATTTATTTAATAGAACAAAACAAAACTGATCTTAATATTTTTTTGATACATTCGGTTTCGAGTAATTTATGTTTAAAATAAGAATGTATGGAACAGTAGGAGAAACTTTTTCTGTGTGTTTATTCCTTGAATTTGATTACATATTTATACAGTAGAAATGTACCAGAAATTCCTAATAAACTGGGATTTGGATTGTTTGTAATCTGATAAGCTTGAATTTAATTCAAATTCTTGTTCCTGTTCTCCATCAATTTATATATAGTTCATTGATTAAAATTTTAAGAGATTATTAATTTGATCATTAGGAACTTAATAAATTTGCATTACCCTAAAATAAATTTGATCATAATTAATCATGTATATATATTCCTTGCATATGTTTTATTATTTTTCCCCCTCTTATCGATGAAAATATTTTCCATTTTCAAGCACACCAAATTTAGATTTTTTTTTTTCATTTTCAAAAAAATAAATTTAAATTATTTTTTGGGCTAACCATTAAACTTATTTTAGGCAAATCCTATATTACATAGGTCGGGTTTTTGCTGCTATAAATTTATTATGCCGTAATAGAAACATGTAAAAAAAATGGCGTAGGATACACGAGCGATTTAGCGCGTGGATGCGTCTAATTTTTTTCTGGTAAAATCGCGAGTGCTTACACAGTGCAGGAGTCCGACAAATGTGAATTCGTAAGGAGTTCGAGTAAACATGTGCAAATATAAGAAAGCGCGTGAAATAACTGGTACAAAAAAATGGGCCCACTTCATATGCTAGAGTAGGAGTCGGCAGTAGCTTTCTATAGTTGATTCAGGTGGCAAAATCTCACTATTTACGCCGTCCGATGGAAGCCAAGTGGAGGATTGTTGTGATTTGATTCCGTGAACAGGAAAAAAAGGCATGGTAACTGAAAAAAAAAAAAGAATATATATATATATATATTACGATAAAATTTAAAAATAGTCACATAATCCGATTTTTAAAAATTATTACCAAAAACAGGACTTATTAATTAATGTTTGAATTCAATTCTGCTTTCATTTTGATTCTTAATTTTTGGTTGGATTTTCATGTTGTGTTTTGTGTTCAAAACAACACTAGTTCGAGCGGATTTACATCTCTTCTCTTGCGATTTAATTGGGCATTTGTTTAGTAGCGAAGGGAGGAATTAGTGGGGGCCAGTCACTAATGGTAGAGCTAGGATTTTCGGTGGAGGGGCAATTTTTCTTTTTATTTGTAAATTTGAAAAGCGAAATTGGATTTTTTAAATAAAATATTAAAATTCTAAAAAATATTGGACTAATTTTTTTTTTTTTTTTTTTAAAAAAAGGGTTGAAGTGGCACCTATAGAGAATAATGCATTTCTAAAACTCCTTTCTATTATTGGGCGCGTCACATATAACTTTGGGTGAAGAATCTGGGGCCATTTAAAATGGGTACTTCATTCGTGGGAATCTTTGCATTTTTAATGGTGATTGTGCCAGTTTTTTATGTAAGAGATGAGTTTAATTTTGTATTTTGGCATTGTAATAATATGGCTTATGATCTCCATATTATTATTATGCTAAAAAGAGAAAGATTCAGTTTTTTTTATTTTTTATTTCTCTACCTATTTTTGGTTGTGTATTTTCTGTCAATAGACTATATGTAAGCCATTAAATATATAGAGGTTATACTAACAAAAAGATTATTTTCAAAATATAAAACAATTCGAAACTAACACTCGTAGATATAGTTAACTGCTAACTACATATATGATACGATATGACGAAAAGGCCCACCGCGCTTAAAAAAAATAATGAAGGAAGGTCCCTTCATTACATTAGAAAAAAAAAAAAGGGTAGTGGAATTTTTAGTAATGACAAGGATTTGAAGGTAATTGCAATAACAAGCTTGTTTGAGACGAGAGAATTAATGATGTGCTTGTGCAACTGCAAAGATGCCGTTGAAGAAAAGGAGTGAACTGGCCACCTCACCTTATCCTTCTCTTTTACCGCATTTCTCATTTGTATTGTAAAATTAAGGTTTGAATTTTTATTTATTTTTTGGGTCAAAATTAAAGATATTACCAGACAAATGGTTTAAAATTAACGGCTCATTTTCGACTAATGAACAAACGTAATTTATTTCAAATTTAGTTCTTTAATTTATGTCTGGTTTTTTCAAATATACTTCTTTATGTGTTTATAATGTTATTTTAAAATATAAATATACAATTATTTTAAGCGTTTATGGATAGTTTTCGAAAATAAACTTATTTATTTACAATGAATTATTATATGAAGTTCAGTAGATTTATATGCAATAGTTGTTAATATTTTTCTTTTTAAAAAAATATTAACAACAAATATTTTACTTGAAACAATAATTTAGCATATTAATCTTACTTAAATTATTAGTCTTTTATTTTTATTTTCAACAAAACTGTTTTTTATTTGCTTTTAACTACTTTCAAAACATAAACCATCAATAACAAATTAAAACTTAATTAAGGGCATATTAATGGAGAAAAATTTAAGGGAATTGGTATCTATTAGTAAAAATTAATATTTATTATTGTTAACCATATGTATTTCAATTGTTCTGCAACAGAGATTTATTGGGACAAAACACAGTCGAATGTATGTTAAAAAAACATAAAACAATAACCACAACAAACCTTCATAAAGAAGTTATATTTTCTTATCTTTTAAATTGATTATTATATCAATAGATAATTAACTAAAGTGGAAGGCACTAATCATTTCATGTAACCTAACGTTTTGATGAACAAAAACTAATAATAATGAAAAAGAATTCTTGTCTATATCATTCATAAATCAAATTAATTTTTTATATAAAATATCAAAGACAAATAAAAAGAATATATGCTTCTAGAAACAAGGCAAAAAATTTCCGTACACATTTACTCTTTTTGGTTCTTTCTTTAGGAGAAAATTATTAAAATATTAAACATATAAAATACTTACATTTAAAAAAATAAAATTGTCAACCAAAAAGTGAACACAGTAATTAAAAGAAAAAAAAAACTTTTAATTATTTTTTATTAATTACTAAAAAGATGTAGAAAAAAAAAATTGAGAACATGTTGGAATTCAAATTTGGATGATTGTGAGAAAGTATGGGTTGGGACTACTTTGCTTAATATGAGAATAATTGATGAAACATGCATAGAAATAGAATTTTCTCTAATTGATGATGATGATGATGTATTAGCTACTTTAAAATTATCATAATTTGGGGCCACCCACTACCCTATTATATCCTAATCTTTTTTAGTAGCTACTAGGTAGGGTTTAATTAATGCATTAATTACTATTATGTTAGTTAATTAATTGATTCCACAAGTCAAGGCAAATTAGATCTTCCATGCAAAGTCTTTTTTTTTTTTTTTTTGGCCCACACCATTTTTTCTTTGCTTAATAGGTTGGCTTTTGCCAATGGAATCACTTACATATGCAAACACTTTCTTAGAACTATAAACTTATTTCATATGGCATCAATAATTGGAGTGAGCAATCGGTAACTGTTATCAATTACTGTTACCGAATGATCGGTAATCAATTAACTGATAAGTTTTTTATCACTACCATTACTGATACCGAATGGTGTCGGTAACCAAAACTTTTTAATCTCACCATCGATTACCGAATCTATAAAAATTATTATAATTTCAGAATATATATTAATTTATATATTACCGATATATATGTATATTAACGCAAAAATTTCAAACTCTCCTATTGAAACTGTTACCAAATACCGACGGTTATTATCGATTACCGATCGGTAAATTACCGTTACCGATTTTTTATTACCGAATTGATTCGGTTTGATAATTGTTGACCGATAATTTGGTAATTACCGAAATTTCCTCTCCCATATTAATAATAGTTTGAAGCTGAATTCATCTAAACCCACATTCATTGAAGATTTAAGAATGTATTTTTCTACTTGTGGTTGTCAAAATGAAATCATTTTTTGGACAAGACATTCTTCTTCTTCTTCTACTACTTCTTGGGCCAGATTATGAGACCTAGCTATACGTAGCTTTATGACTTTTATGTCACCCTAAATGCCAATATAAGACTTATTGAAGTGATTGTTATGCTTACTGTGGAAATACATCTAGTTTTCTTCCTTTTTTTTAGGTTTTTTGAGACATGACTTGAATTTGGCAACTTGTGAAAGCTGAATTAGAGGAAGAGAGGGAACCTTGTGGCTAATGTTAATTAGTTGATGGTGAAATAGAGATAATACTAATTAAATTAAATGGTAGGAAAAAAATTCTTTGAATCTAATTCATAGAACTACTAGTAAATAATTTTATTTTATTTTTAACTTTTGAGGTTTAAGTAACAATTAACTTAAAAGTTCTTAACTTGTAACGTTTTACCAAAAAAGATAAAACACATTTAATAACTAATCACTATTCACAGCTTTCAAAAATCAAATTTTGTGACGCACTTAAACAAGTTTTTGCCATAAATATACGCATGAATATGCTTGGATTTTATTTCTAGATATGGGTGTATGTGTGAGAAAAAGGGAGAATAAAGAGGGGGGTCGCCACCCACTTTGTGGCGTGAGAGAGTAAAGTGCCGCAAAATTGGAGTAGCCAACTCCACAACTAGCATTTTTGATAAGTATTTATGCACTACTCAACTCCAACAAGATGGATAGTGTTTCTAAATAAACCAAACAATCCAATCATCTTTAAGTTTTTTTTTTCATTGGTTGATGCTAACAAAATAATTGAACTTTTAATTCTCGCCAAATTTAGTTTTAATGATCAAATAGCAGCAATTTAATTCAATAAAGTTCGCATAAGATACATGAAAATTATTGTAGCAATTGTCTGTGGTTTCAGTAGAATAAAGTTCGAGAAAAAGCGTCAACTTAAGTGGTTTAGGTGTTGCGTTGCGCTTTCTTTCGGTTGTAACGGATTTAACTCTTATTATTCTCATTTCTATTTCTCTTTCTCTTCTAATTGTAAGTTAGTCGTAGAATATCTATATTAAAAAAATGGCATAATGAGATAGTCGCCTTCTATTAGCAATATCTAAGATTTTTTAGCAGGGAAGAGGGTTTCGATTCTGAATTTATTGCTTACACAACATATAATTTTCCATGAGGTTATACTTCAACCATGAATCAACTGATCAGGGTGCTAGAACTCCATCCAAAATATTCTTTCTTTCATTTTTTTTGAGACTTCCAAATTAGTCTTTACTAACATTTTTTTAAAACCCACTTGTTCTAAGTGATTATTTTATATCACTGATTACTGATGACGAATTCTCTTCTTGATCATAATAACTTTATAATAAAGCAGCAAATGTTGCAATGGATTAATGGGTTCAATATGTAAGACTGGTAAATTGAGTAAAAATTAAAACACCCATGTTAAC
This sequence comes from Croton setiger, assembly GCA_948099555.1. Taxonomy (NCBI): domain Eukaryota; kingdom Viridiplantae; phylum Streptophyta; class Magnoliopsida; order Malpighiales; family Euphorbiaceae; genus Croton; species Croton setiger. Next base: position 23,950 of record CANUEY010039879.1, read on the forward strand.
TAACAAACCTCTATATATCAAACTAAGTTACATTTTATTTTACAACATAAAAGAGAGCATAATGCAATAACTGACCTGCAAAAACCTGGTGCCATAGCCCAGAACATATGACCTGCTAAAGCATTGTCTTTATCAACTTTACATTTTCTTTTTCTTCATTCTGTTAGAATGAAATTAGGAAATCATTATTCCTGAAAAGCTCTATCAACTTTACATTTTATGGAGAGGCTCTTCACTTATTTCCCCCACGGACCCATCGAGATGAACTTCTCCTCGACGTGCCAGTATAGTAATCCCCCACGTTTGCAACGAATAACGGATCCCGGTCTTCATTTTCTAACGGATTAGAATTGTTGCTGACACCTGGGGCATTTTCCTTATCTGTCTGCTCTAACTCTTTTGTTAGATCCTCCATTGTCTTCTTTAAACTAGCCTTGCTCATTTGTCCTGCCTCTCCAGTTGATATCCCAACCATTGTAATCTTAGGGAGGAAAGGACTGGCCTCTACTTTTTGCTTCATGTGTTTGCTTGATTGCCCCTGTGATCTATAGGAAAGGTGAGGTTAGAAGATTGAGAAGATTATAAGAAATTTAAGCAAAGTATGGAAAGGATTGTGAGGCACCTTAATTCTGATTTCTTTTCGGGTTTCCAGTGTTGTTTCAACCAGGGATGCTTAAACCAATTTTCAAATGGCAAATGCAGATCTCTTCTCTGTTCATGATTGGCTTCAGCTACATTACTGTCTTCTAATTTACCTCCTGAAGTGATATCACCTGTTTTATGGTTCGCAAGATAGCTGGTTGACTCTGAGGCTCTTCTAAAAGAAGATGCACTCCTGCATCAATGAAGTGAATTTGTTTTAACAGCAGTTAGATGTTGGGATCTCATAGCAACGCATGATGGAAAATTTTGAATCATATAATGAATGAAATCAGAAAACTATCCACATGTCATTATATTTGAGGAGTTCTGAAAGCCCTGTCTTTCATAACACTTTCTTAAAACACTGCTTTCTTCTTACTGCAGAGTCGCTTGTAAACCACTTTTTTTTTTTCTTTTGACATAGGCACACTCGCACACCCAAACCAACTGAGAAAGAATATTACTATTATATCTAGAAAATAGGGCTACCACACTTTTAAATCAAACAAAAGAAGTTATAGAAAAACAAAAATCTGTACCTTTTCTCAAATGAGTCGACCATATATGGAAACTTCGGCTGAATTCCAGTTGCTTTTCTCAACCACCTGTTACCCAAAAGTACTCTATCAACAGCATAAAGAAGCTGGATTTCAGCAGCCTTTGAAATGACACTCAAAGGTATTGCAGGATGACCCATCTCATCCAGCATTTCCTGCACCTGTAAACCCAAAAAATCCACTGTCAATAATATATCACCTCGGTTTCACCAATTGGGGCATGCAGAATCTTTAGCATGGACTCGACCGTCCATTCAATTCTTTTGCATTTTCATTTTTAACAAATATCATGTGTAAACATTACAACATGAAAGCAAAACAATCTGAAATTCACAAATTAATGTAAAACATGTTGCCATTAGAGCAAGCAATCTAAGCATAAAACTGACAAGCATGCACAATGGCCAGTACAATCCTCGAGTCTCCACATGACTACAACTTCATGAAGATAGATATCAAGGTAGATCAGCAGAACTAGTAGTATTACCTCTGGGGGCTCCATCATGCTATCTCCCATTTCTTCAATAACTTCTGCCGCCAAATTGTCATCAATCACATCACGTCGCCGTTGCATGTGCCGAGTTTGAATTAGAGAATGGAAATGCTGATCAACGGATTCTTCAAGAATGTTATCTAGCATGTTTTTATCAAAGAAGTATGGAGTATACCTGGTGAAAGTAAAGTAAAAATATGAGCAATGTATAATATACATATCAAAGAAAATTTCCACATGCAAGAGAAATATAGGAGGAATTATATATATAATAACAATTCAACAAGAAAATTTTTTTTCCTATAAGTAGGGTGGCTTTCTTTCTTTTTGGTTGTGTGTGTGTGTTTCTAAAAAAAAGAAGATAGATATTGAAAATTATATATGCAAGGGAAAAAAATTCAAGTAATCGGATTGCAACTTTGAATGATGAGGCACTGATTTAAAACCAAGCTGACATAATTTAGCATCTATGTAAGCCTCACAGAGTCACAATTAGTAAAAACAGCAAAAGCAAAGCTTCTATACTAAAAAGAGATGATTTCAATCTATCATTTCAGATTGTTTAATAACAGGGTGATCTTACGACATACCATTTAATCCCATCAGCAGTAGCTATTGCAATATCTAAATTTTGAGCACTGAAAACTGGAACTCCATCAACCTTCTTTCTTCCATCATTCTGAGGAATGGTCTTAAGAAGTTGGTTTGCTGCCTTGACCTTAATTTTAAAAAAATAATTGTGTAAAGAAACAGTCACAGAAATACAATGCAATTTTATAACTTTAGTAAATATGATAGTGGCAGATTATATATTACCTGTTTCTCATTAGGAACAAACTGAAATAGGTGAGGTTTATCCTGCAAAAGTACAAAGCAGAACAGTTATGTTAATCCAGACAGCCAGAAGAGGGATTGGACATTCACAAATAGAAAAGCAATTTGAAAATTTCGGAGGGGAGTGACAACTTGCATACATATGAGTATTTTTTGGCATCATTTATTACAGAAACATTAACCATGTAGACAAACTTTCATTGAGGCTTAGAGAAATTAAACAGAGAAACTGAGACTTCAAAATGAACATGTATGAACAGAATGGAGTAAAAGGAAACAAAGAGGGGAAATGGTAAGATGTAGGATATAATTCAACGTCTGAACCTGACTACAAATGTTATATAATGTAGAGTGCATCCAAGATTCCAAGTACTAAAATCAGCAATACCTTGAAATGTTCATATGCCAAATCCAGTCGACAGGCACCCACCACGCCACTTGGAATATTTAGCCGTTTAACGTATGTAACTGAAAACATGCGTCAAACCAAAGGAGGTGAGAAATTTGCCAGATTGATGAGTAGAAGTTCCAAGAACAAGACTAACCATGGGGTGGTACATAAATGTTTAAATGGGAAAACCTAAGGCAACATTTGACAAGCTGTAATGTAATGCGATAAGAATGACATTGAATGAAATTTTCTGTGATATTACATAGAAATTCAAATTACAAAACAAAATCACCAATACATTGTATTAAGGCTTATCAAATGTCACATACATTCAAGTGATGATGAGCAAATTGTAATGATAAAAGCATACCAGCATCGCCCAAATCCATGAAAAAGCGGAACACAGGGCCATTCCTCTCACTTTTGGTGACTGTTGCAAATATCTTCTTGAGCCACTCAGGTGTTCTGTATATCAAAGATTATCGTTAGCAGTCAAATGGATTATTAAAGGGTAAATTGAATATGATTTAAGTGCCAATGGCCTTTAATAAGGAAGAGACATGATAAAACATGCTATGACCGACATCTGCTTAAAGATACAGTAAAGGTTTTTAAAATTTTATCTTTGTTCTGTAAATGAAAATGAGATGCAACCCTTGAAATAGGATTCCTTACCTTTTCCTTTTTGGCTACTTTTAATCAATCCAACATTTTTATAATTTTCTATGTCTTAATTTATTAACTTTAGGTGAAAAACAGACTAATAAGCAATTTAGAGTACAATTTATAATCTAACTCGCGTTTAATTATTCAAAAAACTCAAATAATCTAATCAGTACACCAAAAATTTAGATAAGGAGCATCCAAATTTCAAACTTCCCACTAAAAGAGTAGCTTCTAGTTCTCCTAAATGTTAACTAATAAATAATACCTTTTGGAGATGAAAGGAACGTCAAAATGAGTAGAAACAGCCATAAGTCCAGTTCCCGATAGGTCGCACATACTGAAAACCTGACCAACGAAAGCTGGGCCACGGCCCTCACCATTAGAATTGAGGCCTGCAATCCTGACCGTTGACGGAAACCCCGAATTGGACTCGGCAGAGGAAAAACCCTTAACGGCAGTCGATTTTGGAGAGACGGAGTCGGGCTGAGTCGATTCGATGGGGGAACGATAGGACAACTCAGGAAACTGAAAAGGGATGCAAAGCTTGGGAGGAGCTAGCGGGGTTGTCGAAGACGATGGCGTTTTAGGATTGGAGATAAGAGAGAGAAGAGCAGTGGTGGCGGAGTGGAATAAGTTAGGGTGGTGGCAGTTGTGGTGACGGTTATGGGCGGACTGTGTAGATGAAGAAGCCATGGTGGTTTGGTAGAATAGCTAGTGGATTTGGAACACGGAATTTTTAGGAGTTTGGCCTGGGACTCTCAGAATCCGGAGATTCAAATTTCAATAAAAATAGTATTTTTTTTTTTCATTTGAAAATAAATACAATTAAATTCCTATATCTTCTTTATTTTAATTATTTTAGAGTTTTTTTTTTCAGTTTATTTAAAAAAAATAACACTCAACAATTTATTAATCCTTGCATTTTATATGATATTCTGATTTAGTCTTTCATTTATACGATAATTATATTAAAGTCTCTGTATTTTGTTCCGTCCAATTATAAAGTCTCTCAACTAAATTTAAATGACTTTTCTGTTTGTTCGACCGGTCGTTCCATGAATATGCATTTTCAACTTCCATTATTGCTCAAGCTAAAGGTACAACTCCGTTGTTTCCATCCACTGTAACAACACTCAAAATTATCCCACCAAATGATCCCTTGAAGAATGCACCGTCAAGCCCATTAATGATCTGCACCCTTGTAAAAAACCTCATTTGCATGCATCATAACAAGAAAAGGCTTCGCAAATATAGTTGGTTCATCAAGCTATTTCTACTTGGGCTAATGTAACTCTCCTTGTAACCCTTATCTTTCTATGCCCTACAATTACTCCTTGCCTCATACAACATCTATTTTTCTAGCATGATTTCCCACATGCTGTGAATCTCCTTCCCCATCAGCTTATAGCTCATGTTCATAAAAATTAATTTCTTTTCCTAGTTTGATAAATATTCTATTTTTTCTTTTTATTTAGTTTATAGGTTATAATTAGGATTCTATATTTGGATTTGATGGCTATACATAACCTTGTGTTTGATTGTTTTAAATTATCAAACTTTCTTATTTTTTATTTAAAATAAATTATAAATTTTTAACATTTCAGTATTAGTTGAAACCAATTAAAAATTATTGATATATCGCGTTTGATTTCAATGTTGCCATAGTAATCAAAAGTCCAAAATTATTGGTTGTTTTTTTTTTTTTTTTATTGCAATTGATTTGGATTTTGGAGTACCATAACAAATTTATTTATTTATTTTTTGTCGATTTGTTTTAAAGAATAGGCTAAATGACCAATTTATAACTCAAGAACCACAATTAAACGGAAAGATCTCATAATTTACCATATCAAATTTGAAAATCTAAAAGCATATTTTAAAAATTTGAAGGATACGATTGAATCTCTCGTTTTCTCTTTTTAAGTTTCGTTTTAATTTTCTTGTTTTATTCATGATGAACGGTGGTTTTTATTTCTTTTCTTTTAGTGTTATTGATATTTTCAATAATTCATAACTTAGTTTTTGGTTAAACATAAATCATTATTTCTCATAGTTTTTATTTCATATGAATGGAATTTTGTTTTGATATTTGTCTTATTTATGGAGTTTCTAAATATTATTATGTCTACGTATTCTTATATGATTTCGTTAGTTAGAGATACAAAATGTTTATTGATTTTTTTTTAAAAAAATTTTAAATATTTAAGTATAGGTAATAGTGTTTTATTAATATAGTCTGATAGTGCATTCTGTTTTTTTATTACTATGTGATTTTTTCAATATTTTTGCAAATTACAACTATGCCAGATTGAGTTTGAAAGATCTAATGTTCAAAACACTATTATAGATAATAAATTTTGTCATTTTATTTAAAGAAGGAACATTTAACCAGAAGATTAATTTATTCTACCATTATCTAAAAATTATTTTCAAATAAAAATTTTAAATATTAATTATTTTATTTGTCCAATGTGATTATTTTGATTATTTTATCTATTATTGAATTACATTTAATTCAAAATGAAAAAAAAACACTTGAAGGACCTAAGTGAAGATTAAGTCAAAACTTAGGGACACAATTGTAATTCGCCCGAACATAATTATAAAAATGCAATGACGAATTTAACCTTAAAATTTTTAACAACTTTAAGGAGATAACGGTAAAATAATAAAAACCCTGCCTTCCCAGAATTCACCTATCTGGATCTCGAACGCAAAACCCAATAAATCTCCTCTCCTCAACATCTGTGCATTTTTTTTTCTCAGTTCATGTTCGCGCCATCGTTCGGACAAGGGTTCCGAAGCTGATCCCGATCTAGATTTCTTATTTTTTTGGTATTCAAAATATTCTCTGATCTTATTTCTTTTTCTTATCGATTGAACAGGTTCATATTCAATAGAGATTGATTAGTGTTCGAATGATTTTTAAGTTCAGCTGGAATTTCACATAAATTGCTGTTTTAATTTCCTTGGTCAATTCTGATTTTGTCGCAATTAATTGGATTTGTGAGCTCTCATGGACTGAATTAACTTATAGTTTTCCACTGAAGAATGGAAATTATGAGTTTTGGTTTATCCTTCATTGTTAGGTCATATTTACGTTATATATCTGTTTTAAATTAGGGCGGTTTTGGATTTTGTAGTGTAGATTTTTTTTTTCTTTTTTTGTGGGATTCACTTGATGCATGTGGAGGACTGAACTCATTTTTTGTATTTCCATATTAATCTTTCCGAGCAATTCTTTTTATAAGTTTTTGTGGTATTATTCTGCATTGCTTGATTTCCATAGGTATTTATTTTGTTTCGCCATGTTTGAATTATGTATTAATTGATTTTAGTTAGCTTTTACTTTGACTTTTCTTTCGGGGATATGAGCTTCCTGCAATTTTTTTTTGGTGTTTGTATCAAGAATTCTAATAAGAAATGTTTATGGAAATGTTTTAGGTAGGATCTTACGATGGCTGCCTCTGAAGAGAATAGTGCGTTGTTCCCAATATTCATTTTGACAATAATGGCACTGCCCTTAGTGCCCTATACAATAATGAAGTTATGCAATGCTGCGTCAAAGAAAAGTAAGAGCATCCATTGTCAGTGTGCTGAATGCTCCCGATCAGGGAAGTATAAAAAATCTATATTTAAGCGGGTGGGTTTCTTTTTGGATCCTTTGATGCTATCTTTCATTTGGGATTATGCTTCTTTTTTTCCTGCAATTCTATTGATTTTGTTCTTGTTCTTTTCTATTTTTTCTTTTTTTCAGATTTCAAACTTCTCCACTTGCAGTAATTTGACCTTGATACTTCTTTGGATCATCATGATATTCCTTGTTTATTACATAAAGAATATGAGTCGTGAAGTAAGTAATAAAATATTTGAATATTTTATTGTCTAAATGAATATCAAACTGCAACACAGGGCAGCTACGACCATGATTTTCATTCTTATATTGTTTTTCATTTACTTTACATGATGCTCCTTATTTTGTGTTAAACCATATACTTTCCAGTAATGGAAGTTTTTTTTCCTCTTGATTAGATTCAAGTTTTCGACCCATATGCTATACTTCAGCTTGAGCCTGGAGCTTCAGAATCGGAAATAAAAAAGCAATACCGGAGACTTTCTATTCTTTATCATCCTGATAAAAATCCAGATCCAGGTTGAAGTGTTTTACGTATTTGTTCATTTCTGTTCTCATTGAATTTTTAACCAGGTAGAAAGGAAAACCATATAACTAATGGCCTCTTCCCACTAATAATTGTTTTCTGATTTTTTTTTTTTCAGAGGCCCACAAATACTTTGTGGAATTTATAACAAAGGCCTATCAGGCTCTAACTGATCCAATATCCCGTGAAAATTATGAAAAATATGGTCATCCGGATGGTAGACAGGTAATGTGCCATGACTTATGAGTTAGTGTAAAATGAATTGCAATTTTAGTTTACTATGCTTTTGCTTCACTTTCCATAAATATCCTTTTGGACGCTGAATTTCATAGTGCAATTTGACAGGGTTTTCAAATGGGCATAGCTCTTCCTCAGTTTCTACTAGATATAGATGGTGCTTATGGCGGAATACTTCTACTTTGGATAGTTGGAGTTTGTATTCTCTTGCCATTGGTGGTTGCAGTGATATATCTTTCAAGATCAGCAAAATATACGGGAAATTATGTGATGCATCAGACTCTGTCTGCATACTATTACTTGATGAAACCCTCGTTGGCTCCAAGGTAAATTGTTCTTTTCCTTATGTATAGTTGTTATAATATTGTTTATTAAATACAAGTGTGTTCAACATACAGGTACATAAAATTTATATATGAAGTCATCATCTGCCCCTGCTGTCATGGATGTTTTGGCCATTTTACTAATCCTTCATTAGAATATGTGGTGGATATTAAATTATGTTGTTTTCATGATATTGTTTTGGAACGATCTCTTATAGAGATTTAATGTCTATGCTCTCCTTTTTATCAGACCTGATCCCTTGAACGCAGGATATGGCCTCTAATGATTGGTTTACTAATGTATACCTTGTTTATACAGCAAAGTTATGGAAGTCTTTACTAAGGCTGCTGAATATATGGAAATTCCAGTTCGTAGGACTGATGATGAACCTCTTCAGAAGCTTTTTATGTCGGTTAGAAGTGAGTTGAATCTGGACCTGAAGAACATTAAGCAAGAACAGGCTAAGTTTTGGAAGCAGCATCCTGCTGTAGTTAAGGTGGTTTGTTTACCAATTTGTGATTTTATTGAGCGATAAAAAAAATCTTGTTTTTATCCTTAATTAGGTTAATGAGCTAACTTTTTTTGCTATTTTCTCTTCAGACCGAGTTGTTGATTCAGGCTCAATTAACTCGTGAATCAGCAGCCTTGTCTCCAGCTTTGTTAGGTGATTTTAGACGTGTACTGGAACTTGCACCTCGCCTTCTTGAAGAATTAATGAAGGTAATATCTTTTTAATGCTGTATCCTATTTTTGACAGAGTAAGGAATGGGATGACATTTGGAGATTTGCATATTAACAGAGCAAGAACACTGCCAAATAGAATAGAAATGACTGATGTGAAATAAAAAATTTGGAATTAATTACTGCAAACAATGAAGGATCTGTTTGCAAATAAGAAGCTTGACTGTTTACAATCCCGCGAACAAAATTGTAATAACTCACTGTGAGAGAAAAGTGCCTGTTGTTCGTGATTATGGGTATTAGGACACAACACAAACTCTTAGGTGGAACATGTTACGTACTTTATGCAGGACTGGAAATACAGTTGTAGAAGTTGATCATGTAAAAGTGATAACTGTCAATAATGAGTGGATCTATGGCATCAGGTCCCTGCTAGTTTCCTATCAGTGTCTGGGTGCCTTCTAATTTAGCTGCTTCTAAATTCTTACATGTTATTTCATTCCTTTTGTCAGCAGTCATGTGTCTGTCTAGTGCTCTCTGATCTTTTGTATTAAACACTAATTGTGGTTTTATCACTGCTTACAGATGGCAGTCATACCTCGAACTGCTCAGGGCCATGGATGGCTGAGACCTGCCACTGGGGTCATTGAGCTTTCTCAATGTATTATTCAGGTGCGTTTGTACCATCATAATGCCAATTCCTGAAATTTGGGATTGTTTACTAAAAATAGGTTGCCTCTATCATATTTCACTCTCCTTTGTACTGTGTCAGCATAAAGGTCGTAATAATTATTTGTTCAGATCCCATTCATATGCAAGGTCTTCGTAATCACCATTACGAGACAAATAATTTTTGTTGCTCTGTATTATATAATCTTTTCTGTACTTCATATATAATAGTCGCCCTTTGATTGTGCCCAGTCATTTGTAGCATCACTTTACATGGTAGTCATTTCCTTTTGTTACCTTCACTTCTCTCTTAAAAACATGATTGCAAAAAGCTTGTAGCAGAAAATCCGGATGTTGCTTGAGATCCATGTTTCACATTTGTGTTTATAAACTGTTATGCAGGCTGTTCCTCTCAGTGCAAGGAAAACCATAGGAGGATCAACAGAAGGGATTGCACCATTTCTGCAGCTGCCGCATTTCAGTGAATCTGTTATCAAGAAGATGGCTCGTAAGGTAATTGGATAAAATCTCATGCTGGATCTTGCTCAATAGTTACATTTTCTTCCTCTGCTGTCCATTAAGAGATTTATTTTTAGTTTATAATGGAAGATATGCACTGTCTCTCATTGTATTGTATTTCTTTATGAACACGTTGAATTTCTTGTGTAAAAGAAGATAAAGTTTTTATATCTCATTTTTCAATCAATCGACATGTAGGAATTGAAAATCCTAAAAATTCTCTCCAGAAACTAGAGAGACAATTCAGCATGTGGAGCATCGTAGTTGAAGCCTGGTACAATCTGGTTGATATAACAACTGGATACTGAATTACTGAATATCAAAGGACCACTTCCCTTGCAATTAAATTTGTTAACCTCCTGCTTCTTAGGACCAAATGAACATCATTTTGAACATAACATCAGTTGCTTTAGATAATATGTGGTGCCCTTTTTATCTTATTGAAATAATTCTGTTTCTGAATGCAGAAGGTGAGAACTTTCCAGGATTTTTGTGATATGGATCTGCAAGATCGTGTGGACCTGCTTGAGCAAGTTGCTGGATTCTCTGCATCTGAAGTACAAGATGTTCAAATGGTACTAGAAATGATGCCTTCTGTAACAATTGAAGTAAGATGTGAAACTGAAGGTGAAGAGGGTATTCAAGAAGGTGACATTGTCACTGTGCAAGCTTGGATAACCCTCAAACGTGCTAATGGCCTAGTTGGTGCACTACCTCATACCCCTTTCTTCCCATTCCACAAGGAGGAGAACTTCTGGTTTCTGCTTGCGGACCCCACCTCAAATAATGTGTGGTTTTCCCAGAAGGTAAATTTCATGGATGAAGCTGCAGCTGTAACAGCTGCTTCTAAGGCAATTGAGGAGACAATGGAGGGTTCTGGAGCAAGTGTTAAGGAGACGAGTGCAGCTGTAAGAGCAGCTGTGGAGAAAGTCCGAGATGGATCCAGACTGGTGATGGGCAAGTTCCCTGCACCAGGAGAAGGGAACTACAACTTGACTTGTTACTGCTTGTGTGACTCATGGATAGGTTGTGACAAAAAGACTAACTTGAAAGTTAAAATTCTGAAACGAACAAGGGCTGGCACTCGGACTGGTGCTTTATCAGAGGAGGGACCCATTGCAGAAGATGGGGTTGAAGAGGAAGAAGAGAATGAAGAAGAGGATTACGACGATTATGAGAGCGAGTATAGTGAGGACGAGGAAGATGAAAAAGATACTAAAAAGAAAGGCCCTGCAGCAAATGGTAATGTGCATAAAAGAGGCTCGAGCTCAGAGGGTTCAGGGTCAGATGAGGAATGAAAACACTTTATTTGTTATCCATTAAAAGAATAAGCTTTTAATTTTTCAGCTTGTCACTTTAACTGGTAAATTTTTTTAAAATATTTTAGATACAATTAACACCACCTTATTTTCCTTGAGATATTTAGAACACCGACTCTTTAGGCCTAACCACCTCAACCACTTGCGGGTGTGCTGCTCTCTATATCATGAGATTCCTGGTATGATTTTCTTTTGTACTCAGAAAACTGTCATAAAGGTTGAATTTTTTGAATCATCCGGTAGAGCAACTTGCAATTAGGCATGGCCACGGTTACGGATCTAGAAACCAACAATTCATGGTTCTAAAAAATGTTGAAACCTTAATTGAACTGTTTGACAATAGTTTTAGAACATTTGTTTTACAGTTTTTTAAAGAAATATTCTAAACGGTTTTTTATGATTTTTCGTCCAATTCTCTAATGTTTTAGGTGCTTTAAAATATTATTATAATAGTAAAAAAGGTTTTCATCCTCGATGTTTTATATTCTAAATTCAATTTTTTATGTTTTGTTTCCTTTAGAAAGTGAATAATTATGAAAATCAATTTATTTAGTCTAAGCCTATGTTATGGAGCTGTTTGAAATCTTCGAACTTCATGTTTTTGTTATAAAACGGTTATGGTTCTAATTTCTTTTGAACTAAAACCAAATTTTCATTAAACGGTTACGATTACAATTCATCACGGTTTTAATTCCTGGCGGTTCTGATTCCGGTTTTTGACGGTTCCAAACTGAATGGCCATACCTACTTGTTATGCATAAGCTATTTGTTTCTGGCGTCTTTATCCAGAAACAAATACCATTCAATTTCTTGCAGATATAACATCTTGATGCTTGTAAGAGTTATCTTTTTGGATCCATCTCAGGTTACAGTTTTACATCACACAATGGACTTTGATGCATAGAAGAACCCGAACATATATCTCTCTGTTCTCCTAATGCCTGATTGTAGTATGACTAGAATTACAAAAACTCTAGCTGGCCAGAAGAATGCAGATTAACATGACAAGCTTGCACAACTCAAGAATGGGCTATATCGACATTTACTTTATTTATGTTTGTATCAGCATCTTCATCAGATTCATTTGACTCATGGAAACTTTCCTCATCTTCTTCATCAGATTCAGTTGACTGATGGGAACTTTCCTCTTCCTCGTTTACGACTTCAACAACATCATCCTTATCTGAATCATCTGAACTGTTGGGAATTTCCTCACTACTGTTTAGGCCTCTGTTAGCAGCATCAGATTCATAATTTTGTTTTGCTCGAATTCTAACACGCTTTCCTTTAATGTATCGGTATTCCCATTTAGGCGGAGGGTATTTCTTCTTCAATTTCTCATATTTGTCCAGCATTCCTCGCTTCTGGAATACATTTCCCACCATTTTAACAACTGAAATGCTTGGACGGAGACCCAGTTCCTCCATGTCAGCAAATACCTACACGATAAAGCCAAAACTTACTGTACTGAAAGCAATACTTGATGCATTATGCAATAAGAATATGTATCAGTTCAGCAATATATGAATTCAGAAGATGAAGATCAAAGAATCTGCACGACTGCCTACAATGAGAGGGAAAAAAACCAACAAAATATTTGAACACGAAGATTTTAGAGTGTGTGAAAAATAATGATATTTGAAGATGTTTATAATTCAATTCTCATGATAAACATGTTTTATATGACATTTAGTTCGAGGATTTGACTAACTTGCACAATTAGCATGATGCCACAATCAGAATCCAAAACATATAGTGACACCTATATAGCCTATACCTGCTTAGAAACCTAGTACACTATTGAGTATATATATGCTTCTGAAGCATAGTTGATCAGTTCAGGTACAAAGAGATACGGTAAAGAATTAAGGATTCCCTGAGAAAAGTCTTCCCAACAAAAGTGAACCAAATTCAGGGCCAATGCTTCAACTCATGTTACGCAGATGAACAAAGCCTACACTTTCCATTCCAAAAGCAAACAATGTCATCAATTGTTGTCTGATGGAGATTCTAGTATCATTTCTCCAACACAAAAGGCATAATTAGAACTTAGGGTAAAGAAACACCCAGGCCTAACCCATAACTTGAAACAACAAACAAGCAACAGGTAATAGCTTCAGGAAAAATTCATATGAAGAAGCACAAGATTTGATTCACAGCCGAAAATACCTCGAACAACTTCTCATCCATATCCCTCTTGTAATAAATAGAAACCATTTTATCAAAGAACATGCGAGGCGTGCTTTCTAAATTCTCAGTAAATAATTTTGTCCAAAGCTCTTCAGCTTCTTCAAGCCTTCCATCTTCTGCTAATGCATTGAGTAAGGTGAAATAGGTACCGTGCGTCCGTCCTTGGCCTTTGCTTAGCATCCACTTGATCATCTACAAATAAATGTTGCATATTTTAGTGAATTCATCAACAAATAATCTCAGGAATAGCATCTTGCATCAGGAGAATAGAATTCTCAATACCTGAATTATCCTCTTCCATTCCTGTTCAATTTCAAGAGTCTTCAATGCTTTCTTGACAGCAATTAGAGGGAATTCCAATTCCCAAGCAACAAAGGAATCAAGTGCCCCATACACTTCCTCCTTAACATTTGACAAACCTTTTATCTACAGAACCAAAAAGTCTGAAAAGGATTACCATCCCAATAAACCAAAATACAACACAATTCCAGTAATCAACAGATGTCCAAAACTTAACCACTGTGGAAATCAGTATAAATGTTCTGCAATCAACCAAAAGAAGAAAGCTTCAAAGATATATATATGAATCAACAAGAAGACTTACGCACTCAACAAGTTTGGAAGACTTGGAAATTGTCCCAATTCTCTTCTTCGACTTCCATACTCGGGGATACCTTGGTCGCGGACCTTTTAAAGCGCATACCTGAAAAATTAGCCAAGTACCCCAAAATCATCCTTTCAAAAGAATATTATCTTTTTACCAGGTGAAGAACCTTCTTTCAAGCATTATAGAAGAAATATTAAGTGAAAAAGCTTACCACTACACTGCTTGTGCTTTGTGGGAATTTTATTAGTTGAACTCTATTTGAAATCAGTGGCAGAGGAGAAATTCTCAAGCAAAGCATCCTGACACACCATTAAACAAGAATTTCAATACTTCTGCAGCACAGTTGTATTGAAAGATATCATTCGTAAACCTAAATCGCAATAATGGTCAGAAATTCAGCTTCCTGATTACAGAGACGAATGGGAATTACAGGCTATAACTGCGACGAGGGAGAATTGGTGGATAGTGGAGACTGAGAATGGGTCTTAATATTTTTCCATCTCTTTCCCTCTTATTTTCTCGCGTTTATTTCCTTTCCTCGGATCCAAACAGGAGGAGAAGATATTTCCTAATTTCCCCTCTAACCAAAACGGAGCGTTTTTGTAGGCGAAGCAGAGATAGATAAATCGACGACGTTTCAATTTACCACCAGCCAAATTATCTAAATAATATCTGAATGGTTGCACCAGATTCCCAGACCTCATCCTGTCATATTGTTCGATTCTTCAAACAGCAGATCTCATGCTTTAATCCAAACAGAAAGCTAGAGCATACCTTCAGGATAAGAAATAATGATGATGATAGATACTTCCACAGCCGTTCGATTTCCCGCCGGCGCTAATATTTCTTCCGTTTCTCGTAAGTCTCTTCCTTCGTCCTTCTAATATACTGTTCTGTTCATAAAGTTTTCTGGCTTTTTTGATATTTCTCTGCATAAACAGGTTTTAGACTTCACGAAATTCATGCATTTTCTCAACAACCAAACAGAAAAACTACATTCAATATAATACACCTAGCTCCATTTTAATTCTACTCCTCTTTGCTGCAGATTATCGACATACATGGAACTTGGAGGAAGTTAATGGCGTCCACGTCACCTCTCGTCCACATATACGTTCTAGCAGCTTGACTGTACCTTGGTACTGTATACTATTGTTACTTTTTGAGTTGCAGAGTAGCTTCTTTAGTTCTGTGACTCTGTCATTATTGATAGTGTGACTGGTTTGGTTATGATCAGTCTCGATATCTTAAAGTGTTCAATTCTATACTGTTTATGATCTTTTGAGGCCAACGATGGGATATGAGCAGGGATTTTTTTGGATTGTGTTGCAGGAATAAGTCTCAAAGATTAAATGATGCTTCTTTCTTAAGAAGCAGACTTCCTAAGAATAGAATTCGAGCATCTTCTGTTCATTTGGGTTCAGGAGCTGATCCGTCTAATCAGAATGGCGGTAAACACAATTATCATCCCTTTGAGGAAATTGCGGAGTTGACATCAGAAAATAGTAGAGATGCTAGGCTTAAAGCTCAAGAAACTGCTAGGACTATTGTTGAGGTATCATATTAGACTTAACAGCTAAACAATTCAATTAACTTTTCAAGTCTTTAATTTCTCTCTGTGCATGTGCATTTGTGCATACAAGCCTATCAGTTGTGTGTTGTTCTTTCCATAATGGATTTCCGATCATCATACACTCAACTACGAATTTTTCATTTAGCTTTTCTATAATTGATGGTTGTGCAAGGCTTTTGAGTGGAAAGCTCTCCAAATTTTCAAATTTTGTAATTTAACACTAGAAGCTTAAAATTTGATGAATTCCCAGAGAACTTATCAATGTTTATTGTTTACCATTAAAAAAAAAAAAAGCTTACATTTATGTCATTTGTGCATGAATTTGATTGCAAATAATTGAACCTTAATCATAAGAGGTAACAGCTTAATTTGTGCTTTTGCTTCCGCAAATGCTTTTCATTCCCATGATTATATCAAACATCCTGCTAAGGTTATATTTTAGATCACATTTGTGGTCATTACACCCAAAAATACGAAGGTATTTAATCATCTTTATTTCATTTTACACTGCTAATATTGTCTGTAGTGTGTTATGTTCAGGTCAACTGCAAAGCAACATTGGTGTTGACTGGTTGGATAAATGGCGACATTCATGAAAATATTATATGGCCAGACTTGCCTTATGTTACTGATGAAGATGGAAGTAAGTGAAGTTATTGAAGGCCATCATCATCCTTGATTGTTTTTTGGCATGTGGAATCGAAACCTTATTTCGTGCAATTGAAAGTATTAATCTGCTATAACATTTTGCAGACATATACTTTCAAGTGAAGAATGATGAAGACATCTTGCAAAGCCTTACTTCAGAAAATAATTTTGTGGTATGAAATGTCTCTTCTCATGGACTGGCATGTGCAACAGGTGCACCCATTGTGAATAAACCTTGTATGGGCTTGAAACTTTTGATGATAAAGAAAAAAAAAAAAAAGAAAATGCATGTCACTTAGGCTTAACAGGAGCATAAAGTACCAGTTAATATACTGTCATTTGCAAAAAATGGAGGATATTCTGTTTCAATTTTTTGTTCTAATTTTGTTAAGGTCTATCCACTTTTATGCATGATGCAGCAAGCTATTGTAGGCTTTGATACTGTGGACATGGTTAGTGAGATGGAGTTATTAGGTTCATCGGAACTTGATTTTGGGATTAAGGAAATTGAAGATGATGACAATGATGTTGTAGATGATGATGATGAAGATGAGGATGAGGATGTCGAAGATGGAGACTATGATGAGGTTTGATTTCCCCATGTCATCATTTCTTTCCTGCTCTCAGATTTGGCTTTCATATCACAAGTATTTGATTACTGTGCATATCTTTTTTTTCTTGTTTTTAGGACTTT
The DNA here is from genome assembly GCA_948099555.1 of Croton setiger. Taxonomy (NCBI): domain Eukaryota; kingdom Viridiplantae; phylum Streptophyta; class Magnoliopsida; order Malpighiales; family Euphorbiaceae; genus Croton; species Croton setiger. The sequence continues at coordinate 41,154 of CANUEY010039879.1, forward strand.
GTTGCTATTATTGAAGATGAAGATGAGGAAGATGATTCTGATGAGGAACTTGGTGACTGGGCAAAATTGGATACCATGCGTTCTTCTCATCCAATGCATTTTGCCAAAAAGATTGCACAGGTAATTTCCCATTGTATGCACTCATTGTTATGTTGAAGTGGTCCAAAAATACCTTAACACTAACGCTGATGGTTTAGATTGTGTATTTTACTTGATTATGTTGAGTTCTAGATATGATTATTTCATATTTCAACTTAATAGTTTATTTCTTGTACCTATGATAAATTGCAATTTTACAGTTGTTTCTGGTCTTCGGTGGATTTCTTTCCTATGTTGTTCTTATTTGTGCTTCATAGGTGGCTTCAGATGATCCTATAGATTGGATGGAGCAGCCTCCAGCTGGTATAGCTATCCAGGGCCTCTTAAGACCTGCCTTCGTTGAAGAACACACAGTTATCCGGAGGCACATGTCAGGGAACCAATCACATCATCCTAGAATAAATGAGGATGGAAAAAAGGCGGAAGGAAAGATGGAAGATGGTGGGATTAATGGTCATGAAAATGTGTCAGGATCACAGGAAGATATTTCTTATTGGGAAGAGGATTCTGAGAAGAATCAAATTCCAAGAGATGGAACTTCATTTTACAAGATGGAGATGATTAAAATTCAGCTGATTTCAGCTCATGGACATCAAGTATGCCCTTTTATTTATTCTTTTATCTTTCCCATCTGTGTTTGGAGATTGCTCTCTGCTTTGAAGTTCAGTTTTATCTTGAATATGCACTTTGTCTTTAATGGACATAAATTCACTACCGTGTCTCTTTCTAATGCTTAATTGTCATCGGGACTAGGACAAAATTCTCAATGAAAAGAATGGAATTGTTAATTATACAAGTGCTGATATTATACTTTTTTGAAACCCATGTCAATTTGGGCAACTGACATCCTTTTGTAACTAACTACTTGCCATGCACATTTTGATCAAATTCTTGCTTGTTTGCCTGGTTTTTACTCCTCTTGCATGCTATGCAACTGTGATTCAAACATTTCAATATTCTTTGCCTGTTGATACTTGGATGAAGTTATGGAAAGTTAGCTTCTATTTTCACAAGACTTCAAATGTTAAGCTTGGCAGTTACACTGCTAAATAGTAGATTTGTGGAATTCCCACCAAACTGTTTCTTTGAGATTTAAGCTGTGTTTGGCAACAATTTTTGGAGTAGCTTTTAGCGTTTTGACTGTTCAAATTGCTAGCTATTTTTGTAACTTCAGTAAAGTAGCTTTTGAGATAGTTTTAGCTATTTATGTAGCATTTTATAAAAGGCTATCTCCCGTAGCTTTTAGCATTTAGCTTTCTGAAAACAGCTGATGACTAACAATGCTACTAAACAACTAAATTTTCCAAACACACCCTTAGTGGAGAATAGAGAAATGGTCCTAAACTTCTATAGTTTTGTTTGTAATGCCCACTAATGACCATTTGGTATGCAAGAGATTACAGTTTCGATTGAATATCTGACATTCCTTATTTCTATTTAACAACGTACTAATCGTTCCTTTATCTTGTTTAAGTAATTGTTTTCACATTGAGCATTACAAATTGGCAGAAATTAATTGTTGCTTCTTTGCAGACAATGGTTGAAGTAGAAGACTTTATGAAGGCTCAACCAGATGCTATTGCACATTCAGCAGGCAAAATTTTGTCTCGCCTGAAAGCTGGAGGGGAAACAACTTCACAAGCTTTGAAATCTCTGTGTTGGAGATTGAAGGGCATTCAAGTGGAGGTAACACTTATGATACTGGAATTGAGCAGCTCATTCTTCACACATTTGCCTTTTTACTTTATTTATATTGACATATTAAGGATCTCGGCAAAAAAAAAAAAAAGTTTACAATATTGATACTTGTTATTTCTCTTGCAAACTCGTTGCTCTTGTTTGAAAGTATGAAAGGTTAACCATGCTTGACATTTATTTGCTATACTTGTAACTTGCAAACAGTAGATGTTATAAATTTTCTGAAAAATTCTTTGTACATGAAATGCATATCCATTTATTTGTCTCACGTTTGTTAGATTCGTTACAAACTTTATGGATAACATTTTCCTCTGTTACTGTAGGAGGCAGTGGTTATTGGTATAGATTCCCTCGGTTTTGATTTGAGGGTTTGCTCAGGAGCACAGATCCAAACTTTGCGATTTGCATTTAATTCACGGGTATGCCATCTGTGCTTAAAAGACTGATGTTTTCATGTTAGCTTTACTATTTCTTAATCCTTGATCTTTTTATTAGTCTGATTTTCTGTATGTAAATGGCTCTACGCAACGTTGTATATGCAGGCGACCTCAGAATATAGTGCTGAAAGACAACTCAATGATTTACTGTTCCCAAGGATCTCCAGCAGGGCACCTAAAAAGAAACATACTCATCAAAATGAATCCTAATGTTGATGAATACTCCATTATTATCATCATCCAGTTCAATTTCTGGATGTTTTTGTTGTACCAACTTGATGCTGCTGAGAGCAAAACAAGCCTTGCAGCATATGAATATACCGGTTCATATATTTAATGATCAATGAAATCCAATTTTCTCCACTCCTCTCTTCTACATCACTCTTAGCTATTCTGTTATTTCATTTCTATATGAATATACGGGGAAAAAAAAAATAGAGACGAGACCAAAATGTTGGGAAATTATCATTTATTATGCATATTTGATAGTTCATTTATTCTACATCAGAAGTTCTTACAGGAAAGACAGACTTCAGAACCAAGAAAATAAGGAACTCGAGGTAAGAAACATTTCTGATATGCTTTATTACTTTGCACTATTGATATAATTTTGGTAAACAAATTGTGCAGCAAGCATATCAACAACAGCAGAACCAACAGACTTAAAAACAGTAATCTCTTGAGAATCTCTCCTTCCAGTTTCAGCTTTACCTTCTTGGTTGATCAAGTCCACCAAAAACCCGACATCCTTTTTCTCTATCACTCCTCTTTGGATTGCTCCGACAATCTCTCCAGACTCATGAAATGCAGCTTCATTATCAACAAACACTCTTCCTCTCTTAATAGCTTCATCATCACATTCCTTCATTGTTTCCTTAAATGCTCCAACCAAATCCAAATGTGCTCCTGGTTTCAATTTTTCTCCTTTCACCAATGGCCTATCAGCATTTGTAGCACAACTCACTATATCACCTAATCCTATAATCTCCTCCAAATTGCTATTACTTTCAAAACAGATTCTATCATTCTCTCCCTTTAGTTTTTCAACTAAATCTTCTGCTTTCTTTACCGTTCTGTTCCAAATTATCACTTTCTCCAAACTGGGTTTTGCAACCATATGGGCCTTGATCAAATGGGGTGCTAAGGACCCAGCCCCAATCATTACTAAAACTTTGCTATTATCATTAGCCAAAAATTTCGAAGCCAACCCAGAAACACAAGATGTTCTATATAAGGTTAATACAGTACCATCCATAGAGGCCAAAGTTTGGCCATTTGTGGAGCTAAAGAGGACATAACTTGCATGAATTCCGGGTAAATTCACGGCGGAATTTTCAGGGAAATAAGTTACAAGTTTAACGCCCATGTAAGGAAAGGAAGGAGAAGAGGACCAAGTAGGCATTAGAAGAAGAGAAGATGCTGGTGAAACGTTGTAGCTTTGGCGGATTGGAGTTTGTAGTGTGGGGGAGACTGTGGGTAAAGAAGTTTGGAAGTGTTGAATTAAGGAGCTGTGTGAGAGGATGGCGTGTAGAGATTCTGTGGTAATGAAAATTGGAGATGAAGCCATTTTGGATTATGGTATGGTATGGATGTTTTTTGGTGGCGGAAATGGGATCTATTGAAGAAATGGAAAAGATAGATTTTTTTTTTTCAACTCCTCTGTAGACAAAGACTTTGCTGCAGTGACCTGTCGATTGTTTGTAACTATCTCGTCGGAGATTATGGGTAAACAAAGGAAAAAAAAACTGGAAAGGGAGGTAACGAGAAAATGCGTCGCAGCTGCGATGTAATGGAATGCCAGCTCATTGTTACTGATTATAAGCAGACAACAGGGGAAAAAAATATCAGAAGGAAATAAAAAATCCGGAAAAGGTACCGCATTTGAATGCGAATGTATTTGATTTTTTAATTTAATTTAATTTTCTTTTTAAAATACCTATCTTAAAAAGTTTCGGATCAAATATAAATGTCACCGTTTTTAAAATTTGATTCATTATCTAAACGCGAGAATATGGCCATTTGATTTTGACCGAAATACATCTATAAAATTTATATTATCAATGATAATATTATTTTTATATAATCATTTATTTTAATATAAAAATTGTGACACAATATTGCATATACCATTCGTTCGGCTTTTTTCTTTTTAAGAAAAAAACAAAAATCGAATACTCCAATAAAAAATATCATCTTCAAAAGGAAATATTTCCATCAAAATTTTATATATTTCGGCCGCTATAAGCAATGTAACCGATTTGTTAATTAATAAAAGGGCATATAAGAAAATTAAGCCACAATATTATTACTGTAGATTTTAGCTTTTTTTAAAAAAAAAATAAAATTTAGCCCATGCACTATGTAAACTAAATATATATGATCGTGAACATTATCAAAGCCTGCTTGCTCATTAGTTCATTTAGCGCTAAATAATCTAAGTTTAAACTCTGTTAACTAATTTGTGATTCGCAAATAGTATTAAGTTTACATGAACATTTCACAAGCCGACTTATTTGTAATATTCACAAATATATTTATGCATCTCTTTGCTCTTCAAGTCTCGAAAGAACTCATGAGCTAAGTTTAAACTATCTTAAATATAAACGAGTTGAGCTCGAACAAGTTCAAATCCAAATTCAAAAATCATATCCTTTAAATTTTATTTGAAATATCAAGGACAGAGAGTGACCTAGTGGTTAAAGTATAAAATTAACTTGTCAGGATCTTGAGGTCCCAACTTCTCATTCTTACCCTTCCCGTCTAGCAACTATCGCAAAAAAGGGGAAAAAACATTTTCATAAATGACTCTGAATAACTGCAGGGTTATAATAACAGCAAGGGAAAACTGTATGTACAGATTAATTATTGTTTTGAAAATACATGACAGATATATTAAGTATAATTGTTGAAGCAAATCTCCGGATATTCACAATTTACGTGCTGCTTCTGCGACATTTATGATAAGTGGAATGCAATAAAAAGGATCGGTATAACTAATCCCAGCCAGATTGAGAGCTTAATTGAGTTGAGCATAGAAACCACCTGAAGTAAGAAACAGCATCATATCATAAGTCCAACGAGTGTTGCAGATTGAATTGAAATGTATGAGTCATCTGTTGCTGCCAATAATAAACTTTCAGAAATCAATCTACCTTCTTTTTGTAAATAAATTGAGCCTTGGTGAAAACCAGAAATATATACAAATATATACATAAATCCGCGATTTAACTGAAATGCATTGACTCAGCTTGGGATACAGTCCTTTCCACAGCCATCCACCAGCTGTCATCTTCATTTATATTCTGCTTGCACCCGAAAAAAAAAAAAAAAAGGTCTTACTACTTGGTAGTATTGTAAATTTCAGAAACACATAATTATGTTTTGCGTCAGTAAGAATTTGCATTTTGCACACAGTCTAATCTGTGCCCGTAACTGCTTAACACATGAGATAACTAGGCAGAGAACATCAATTGTGGAGGTACTAGCAGCTGTAGAGTTTACTGAGTCAACTCATGTTTCCAGCTAAGTCCACTGAAAAAAAAAAATTCAGACTGATCCCACGCATAACCCATCATTCAACTCGTAGAATTGTGTGATTCTATGAGTTGAATCAGGAGTTTGACAACTATGGTCTTAACATACTTTTGCCCACCCTTGTCACAACAAATACGTCAAAGGAGGGCAAAAGAAACAAGCTGGCTACATATGGACAAATATGAATGCTTATAATAAAAAACTAACCATGGTGCTAAGCTCCACCATTTTCTCCTTATTTTCAATTTCATCAGCCACTTTTGCAGCTTCTAGCCACCAAGAATCTTTAGCATAGCTGTCTGTATCATGATCATCGTTGAAAAGCAGAATACCTTTACAATCTCCATTAAAAGATTGACAGTCTAATGTATTACTTGTTGATTCTGTGTGATTTGAAGCTTGTACAGAATCATATAAAAATGAAGGATCAGGGATCAAATTTATTGGGATTGGTCGCATGGGAGATCGGTAACCTGGTTCCAGACCATATAATAAAAATAGTTTAAAATGCTAGTATACACACACACATACACACTGAAAGCTAGAAATAGGTAAATACATAAATTGCAGCGGCAGCAACACCACTACTTGAGTAAAACAAACTTCCATACCTTGGCAATCTGGATCATGGCATTTCTGATAATAAACTGCCCTTCTCAGGTCAATAACATATATAACTGAACAAAAAAGAGAGATGGTCTTCATCAGCTTCTATGTTTTATGTAACATACACCAAAAATCCAAAACAATGGAACCCAAGTTTTTGCAAATAGAAGTAGACTCGTGTATCATCTTCAAAATATTTTCAATGCTAGAGCATTAGATGTAGACGCCATATGAATGAGTTTTGAAGTGTGAAATCGATATAAAGTATTTTAAAATTTCAATGCTACATCATTAGATTTAGAGCCACACTTATAATTTTTTTAAGTGTGAAGTCGATATCAATATCAAAATGAAAAGTGTATTTGTAGAGTAGAGTTATATTTCACTGGCAGCTAAGATAGAAAATCAAAGAAGACATACCATGATTGCTTTTATGCTGTCTACCTATTCGTTCACAATATCTATTTCTTGACATGCTATAGACCACCAATCCATGCTCCGAAAACCAATACCAGCTTCGGATTTTCCCTGATTTGAGGATATATCAGCAAGTTAGCAAAGGAGATTGAAAGATATAACGCATCTGGTATGCAGAATAATTTGTGACATGAAAATATAAGCAACAATTGAAAAGATAAGGGGAAAAAAGATGCTTTCAGCAAATGCAAATAATCAAATCATGCTAACTGGAAGCAGATAACAAATAAACTACTGTCTGCTCAGTGTCCTTTGTGAAATTTAAGATAACTCCTTATGATAAAGTTCTGAACAAAGTAAATAAATGGAAGCAACAAAAAAAAAATCAGAGAACAGTTTTATAGGATTTGCCATTTCGCGAGAGGAACAATATAGAAAAATTAAAATTGCAGTTTCCCACTCATAACAAAACTTGTTCAAGGCAGTAAAAATAGAGAAGAAACATGCAAATGAAAAGGGTGTGCACCTGAGACACTTCCAACAGAGGCAATAGATTCTACAAACTTGTCCAAAAGTGGGAATGGCGACTTCCCTGTTGTATATGTAGTTGACACATTTACTTGAGAAGTTTCATACCTTCTAGAATAATAGTTTTCCTGCACTCACGAAAAGTGCACACCCAGGAGCAAGCTTCTTAGAGGAAACCAATATTGTACAATCGCAAACTTAATTCCAAGTCATAATATATATAGACCACAAAAATAGAAATTTTAAAGTGTATGAAAAAATATGAAATTAGAAATGTCTAAGATAGCTAAGTTTGGGAACTAGTGAAGAGTTTAAAAATGTACCTGTGTATCAAAATGCAGGGTCTTCACACAATCCAAGTCCATTTTGCAAACTAGAAGCTTCTCACAATCAGTATCCATATTGCAAATCAAGGATGCCATAAACATGTCTTCCTCACACTGTTATTTACCAAGACCCACATATTAATGACTTTTGAATGTGGAGAATAAATATTCTATCGACAAAACCACAAGTAAGCTTCTTGCAATATTGATGATTGACATCCTCTTTGCTGAAATGTCAACCATTCAGATATTATGAAGTTAATCACCCACCTCAGCTATTACAATAGAATTATGGAAATGATAAATGAAGGAACTAAAAATGCAAAATGAAAAAAAAAAAAAGAAAAAAAAGAGAAACATGACTGAATATTCATCATCATACACCCTCATGCCATTGACTGAAAAATTTTTGTGCCCTCAACCTCAACAAAACTACACAGATAAAAAGCCACTGAGAGGTAAAAAGGGGGTAAGCCCAATAAACAATTCGAAACCCAAATTGTTTAGTTTATTGGCATGTGAAATATCATAACACCTTTTACAAAACATTTATTGATTAAATGTGCCTCTCCTCCTAAAAGGTGGATGAGATTGTCAAAAACCATGCAGTATGTGCAAGAAAAGGCTGAAGACCTTAAAAGAGTGCCAGGAAAATGTTGGATCAAATAAAACCGTGGTTACTTTATATAAAGTTTTGACTAGTAAAATCATGGGTCATTATAGGTAAGAAAAAAAGAATAGCATACCATGTCCTTACATTTGAAGCGCCCAGTAGGTAGAAGGATGGCAGTCTTCCCTGCCTTGGATGACAATGGCAAACGAAAGACACGATTTCTAGAATAGACACCAGTGTCTATAAAAAGTTGGCTAGGAGATTCAGCACTTGAATCTTTTCTTATGAATAGTTCTCCAAATCTTACATCTCTTTCCCCAGCACTCAAGATTCTGGAGCATATCTGACATGTTATAACAATATTGAAACTAGTGATATTCCATAAGAATTATCTGTATAAACTACACATTGATGTTTCCATACCTATTGTTCTATAACAAGAAACATGCATCTATGTAATTGTATTAAATAACTATATGCCTATTCTCTGAAGGGTACCTCTAAAACAAATGCACCTGCATGTGAGTTGTCCTTAAAACCAGTCTTCGGTATGCGGATGATCAAGTGGCGTGAGAACTTTTCTGCAAGTGAAAGTTAGAACTTAGAAGCAATAAAATCTTTGGTGAATGAAATGTTTATGCACCATTGAGGATTTAAGAGAGTATAATGCATAACTGATTTCAGAAATTTGGTACCTAGGCCCCATGGTAGCGAGAGGGAAATGTTATGTTTTATACTATACTAGCTCAACTTACCAGCAGTGGAGGAGTCAAGTTCTACTATCCACTCATGGCTTCCTTGAATAGAATACTTTTCAAGAAAAGTTTCTAGCACAACAGATATCAAGAGATCAACCATCTCATCAGCATTTTTTCCAGCATTTTCTCTTTTATCAAACTCCAAATCAAAATACAGATGGCATGGTAAACCCTGCAATCCCCAAATCACATAATTAGAAAAACGTGGGAATTCTGAAACATTATTAGAACAAGATAGTGACTTAGTGTATCATTTAGGATTGTGATAGCAAGATTACACCAGAGTGGTTAAGAAGAGCAGTAAAAGCTAGCAGGAAGCACACAAATGCAGTAAAAACACAGCCTTAAGAAATGTAACCATGTAAAGCCAGCCCCAATTTTGAGACAAATTTGCAATATCTGTACAACTATTTGTATGTGTCGTTGATTGAAGACGAGGAAAAAAATAGAGAAAGACACCTCTTGAATCACTTCATAATGATGGCGAAATTTGGAGTCCATGTTTTTGTACCTGAAATTAGAAAGACTGCCATGAGGAAACCCCTTGAATGAGAAAGTAGTACTATACTAGTAATAAAAATAATATAACAAAAAAAAAAAAAAGAAAACCTCCTCCAGAACCCCTTGTGTGTTGACACAAGAAACCTTCTCTGTCCATTATGGTGATCTTGATAACTAAATACATGCACATCGGCGTGTTCCTTCGCAAAGTTCAATGCTTCGTTCTGCCTTGGAAATGTAGCCCATACTTCCTTCCTAAGAAGGAAGTGACCAGTGTGATTTTGTATTCATGATATAAAAAAAAAAAAAAAGGTTTTAATGGAAGAGCAGAAGAAATGCTGCATCAAAGAAATGGCATAGAGAAGGAAAGTTGGAAACAGCAATATGAGTACCTCGAGTCTGATATCTGTTGTTCAGCAAGATCAACGCGTATCTCCCGTAGTAGTCGCAACAGACTGATTGGCCTTTTAGGAGGCACACCATGTGGAGATCCATAAAACACAATAGGAGAAAACTGCCTCCCGTGACTAAAGCTTTTTTCATTAACCGTTGTTGAACCAAGCTGAAGGAAGATTGGTAACACAAATTAAAATTATACAACGAACTTCAGAGCTGAAACTTTAAAAGCGAAAAAAAATTATCAATATTAACTCAAGTAAGACAGTTTGATGCATAAAAGATGAAGCAGAAAGAAGGAGAGGAAAATCAATAACTTCCTCTTTAGAAACCTGCGCAACTGTTGCATTTTTCTTCTTCGGTTGCGTGGCAGATCCAGGTGACGGCGTGCCGGAAGTGGGCGAAACCTTATGTCCTCCATTCCCTAGCTTTAATTTGCTCTTGTTTCGTTTTCTTTCTCTCATGGCAGATTCTGTAAACAAATTCATTGAATTCTACAGTGAAACTAAGAATGAAATAGATGGCATAACTCGTCTGCTTTGTATCACAATCTGGAGAAATTTTATAAATCAAACTCAAATTAACGACAGTAAAAGTGGATAGCGAGCATAGTTTGTACTAAAAACAACCAAAATTAGAAAATAAGAAACCAAATTCAATCAAAATTGCAATTGCACGATATAAGTAGTTAAACATTGAAACCTAAAGTTCGTTCTATTATGATTTTGTTCAAATAGATCAACATTTTCCCTTGCTGAAGAGGCCAAAACATGATGTGAAGAATGAGAAATCGGAACTTACGAGGCGGAGAGACTCCACAGTTGAAGCATTCAAACAATCGATCTACGTCGTCCTTGTTGCTGGATGACATTTCTCCAAATTCTTCTCTCACTGTTCTCCTCCTCTTTCAACGGAAATAATAGGAATAAGCGGGAAATTGATTTGCGAAAAGAAAACAATAGTCCGGTCCACGGTTAGGGGAGGTAGAGGACCGAGATCGGACCCCCGACCAGCGTCGGACCGGTTAAACGGTAGGCTGATGACGTCGAACCAATGGATCGGCTGGTTTTTCATCCAAACTGTCAATTAATCAAAAACATAAAACAAAACGGTTAACCAATGGGTTTAGAATGCGATTCAGTGGCAGTTCTGATTTAATACGAGTCAAGGTTCAAAAAATGATTGAACCTTAACCGGATCGTCATCCTTACGGTTCCGGTTCTGGACCAAATGGTTCCGACTCGACCACTATCCGGGTAGTTAACCTAGAGGAGGCCATGAGATGGTTTGGCCCGCTGAGTCCACTAGGTCTGGTCCGTGGCCGAATCAGCTCAGCCCAGCTACCAAACCGTGACCAGTTGAATCGAAACCATAATCGGTCGGTGGACGGTTCGGTTCAAGTTCAATAAAATTTCGAACCGTAACTGTCATGAACCGTGAACCATTTGTGAACCGCCCAAACCGTCGGTTAACCGAAAATTTAATTGAAAATTTGAAAGTCTAATTACATTGATTTCGGTTCAGCGGTTCGACAGGCCGGTTCCGATCCTTCCCTACCCCAATTCATGGTCCAGCGGGCCGAGATCCGTAACCGGCCCGTGGCCACCACTAAGTTAACCGATGGGCTGAGGACCAACTCGGGCCATGACCACGTCTTCTTAGATTGATGACGGGCCTCTTTCACACTGTTTTATTTGGGCTGCTTGTTTCTCTTCTATTGCTTACATTTTCAAAATTAATTACATATGAATATATGTACCACACATAAACACCCATAATGTTACAGTTATAATATTATTTATTAATATTTTATTTATTTATAAAAAAAAAAAATTATAGATAAGTAAGAAAATCTCATTGTACAGTTATAATGTTACATTAGATTAAAAAATATTATTTATTTATTAAAAAGATCAATACAAATATAAAAGTGTATAATCTTAAATTTTTAACTCATAAATTACAAAGTTTGAAATAAATTTTCAACCGAAAGGTGGTGGTGTTCATTTCATGTTCTCATCTTCTATACCATATAGAAGAACGAAATGGTAAGATAGTTTTTTAAACGTAAACTATGTGTCTTATATGTAAATAAGGAATATTTAGGATTTGGAACAACTACTTCACAATTTTAATATCATAAGCTATACAATAAAAATTAGCTCTAATTTTTTTTACTACATTTTTTATGAACTACAAAAGAACTAATCATGCAACGCGTTCATTGCTAATTTGTATAGGTTAGTATTCGTATTATTGGAATTTGTTTTATTTTTTTAACAATTTAATAAAATATACCACCATTTACAGCATTAAGATGAAAATGAAATGGAGTTCATGGACATTTTGTATAGTAATTAAATTAGTGTAGCAAATGCAAGCCATATCGACATGAAAATGACATTTACTTTGCATTAAAAAATCAATCTGAAAATTCTTATTTGGTTATTTGACTTTGATCAGCATCCACGTACTTGTTTTGGCTATTCATTGAATAATATTAATATATATGTATTATACGCACCTAACCTTAAGAAGTTGACACAGCATTTTCGTTTTGCTTATGATCCGATTGCACTTTTTCATTTTAAACACTAATTAGAGTAAAGCTCATTCTCCTCTAAGAGGTCAGGTCATATTTGCTATATCTGCCTTCTGCATTGGATGTTCATTATTTATATAATAATATGGAAATGTAACTTGGCTCCGGTCAAGCTAGCTTCAGTTTTTGTCATTCTGTGAATTTTCAATAACATTTTAACAGTGAAATAACATATCGGTGAAAAAGGTAACATTCTGGATAATACAATAAGGTAGCTTTTGTCTTTGAATAATCTATATCAAATTGATGATAACATATCATCGACCTACAATTCAACTAGAATAATTCGTAGTGTATGATGAAATTTCAAATTTTATAACTAAGTGAAAATAATTACGATATTTTCATCTTAACTGATTTGAGATTTCAATATTTTGACAGTGTTAGGAAACAAGGGATGTTGTAGTTCGAAATTGAGTAAAAAAGAATAATAGTTATTTCGTAGTAGCTTGGTGAAAACCTTTTTATTTTAATTTTTTAAACCATTTATGAAAAAAATTATTAGATTTTTCAAATTTTTTATTTTAAATTCAAATTCGGTCCTTTATGAAAAAATATTTTGGCTCCGTACAATTCGATAAAAAATTCACAAAATGAGATGAATCTGGAGTTGAGCCATATATATGTATATGTCTACGGATATAGTGTATATATATATATATATATTTGGTTTAAGCAAAACTTATGAATAAAATAATAGTTTCATTTCGTTATACATGCCAATATGACAACACACGCATGCTGCAAAACCCACTCAGATAACACCAATAATATAAGCTTCTTATGTCTGCACTTTCAACTGCTTTATATTATATGTATTAACCAAATTTTACGTGTCGATTGTATCCTTAAAAGCTTAGAAACACCTTCATTTCCAAGAAACTCCACTACATCTTCTCCCCCTTAATTAATATATCTTCCTATTAAGACCCTTTTGGCTTTATTTAATAGTTTAATTAGTTACTCGACGTCAGTTTCCCTCGTTTCTTGAATTATTAAACCCTTTTAATTAACTTTTAATTGTATCTAATCCACTTTTGCAACCTTTCTTTTATGCTAATTATACACCTAAAAACCTTCAGTTATAGCTTCTCCAGGCTAATACATCTTCCTGAATAGCGCCTACGGAATCTTTCTAGTCAAGTATTTGTATCGATTCAAAGCCATCAGTATAGTTAGTTGGAGATCAAATGGCAGCAAATGATGTTCCATGTTGCGAACCCATGTTCTGGGTATATCTGGTCATATGTACAGTTCTAGTGTGTTTCGCAGGTCTTATGTCTGGTCTTACGTTAGGACTCATGTCTCTTAGCCTAGTTGATCTTGAGGTCCTCATCAAGGCTGGTCAGCCTCAAGAACGCAAAAATGCAGGTTTAGCTTTCAGTACCGTATTGTATTATACTATATTTTTCACCTTTACATTAATGTTGGATTTTAAATTTCTAATAATTTCTTGATTCCAGAGAAGATTCTGCCAATTGTTAAGAATCAGCATTTACTCTTGTGTACACTCCTCATAGGCAACGCCTTAGCAATGGAGGTATATATATATATATATATATATATATATATATATACATATACATATATATTAATCTTTAAAAATTTATCTAAATATAATATGTTCTGAATTTTTTTTATTTATTTGGTGATTATATAAGGCCTTGCCCATTTTTCTTGATGCACTTCTTCCAGCTTGGGGTGCTATACTAATATCTGTAACCCTCATACTTGCGTTCGGCGAGGTAACTAAAATCTTTCCATTTTGTTAATAATTCATATGGCATTATATTAATTATGTTCTTTTTTTTTTTTAATGTTTAAGATTATTCCTCAAGCTATTTGTTCAAGGTATGGACTGAGTGTTGGTGCAAAATTATCTGTAGTAGTTCGATTGATTATTATAATTCTCTTCCCATTAGCTTATCCAATCAGTAAGGTATGAACATTAATAGTGGTTCAAAATTTCAAATTTACTCAGAAATATTTTGAAAATTGAATTCTTTTTATTTTTCTGATATGTAGTTGTTGGATTGGATCCTTGGGAAAAAGCATTCGGTTCTTTTGGGACGAGCAGAGTTGAAGACCTTAGTTGGTATGCATGGAAAAGAGGTCAGTGACTTAGCAAGAAGACCAACTTCATAATTTTATTGATTAAACATAAAAATTAAATTAAACAATTAATGAATATGATGAAGACTAATCTTGATATTATCATTTTAATAAATGATTATTAGGCAGGAAAAGGCGGAGAGTTAACATTAGATGAAACCACAATCATTACTGGAGCTTTGGATATGACTCAAAAGACAGCTAAAGATGCAATGACACCCTTATCAAGAATATTTTCGCTTGATATTAGTGCTAAGCTTGATGAGTATGCCCTTTATATCATCTCTATACTCTAAAAAATCGCTAAACGTGCGACGGAGGCAAATTCCTCGCCAATTCCGACCAGCAAGTCGGCAAAAATTGCCAGATGACTAATTTTTCGTGGCTATGTTCATCAGGAAAACAATGGGGCGGATATTGAGCACAGGGCATAGTCGCATACCTATTTATTCAGGAAATCCAGCTAATATTGTTGGTCTGATTTTGGCAAGTACACTTGGGGATTAAACTCTAAAGACTTAATTTCCCTTAAGCATATAAATAATATAAGGTAGTAATGATCCTTTATATTTTATAGGTCAAAAATTTAATAAATGTCCATCCTGAAGACCAAACCTTAGTTAGAGATCTACCCATCAGGAAAATACCAAGGTACGTTTAAAATGTTTCAATTGCGGATTTTTCGACTTCGAAAAATAATAATGCTTTCGCAAAATTGATGACAGGGTACATGATCATATTCCTCTTTATGATATATTGAATCAATTCCAAATCGGCCATAGCCACATGGCTGTGGTTGTAAAGTGTAAGAATGATCATAAAGAACTTGCAGAAGAAACAATATCCAAAAGCAATATATTGAAGACAAATAACAATAAAAATTCAGAACAAAGAAAACCTGAAATAAGAGGTAGGAAAAATGACCCTTTTTTCAATCGGATTTTTCAGTTTCTTCTTGTTATAAGTACTGTCAATTGTCATTTTAACCACGGTTAAATAGTTCATCAGACTGCTGGTTGCAATATGCAATGGAATATCTCTATACAGTCACCATCAGTATATTCCAGCACTGATGCTGTAAATGAAAGTCCCATACCAAATACAGTAAGAGCTTGTTTGGCTACCAAATTCAAGAAAACCAATTATCAAAGACAAATTCTTTCGAACCAAGATTTGGAATCACTTTCAGCTTTAGATGAAGAGATTATTGGGATTATCACACTAGAAGATGTTATAGAAGAACTTCTGCAGGTAAAAAATTCATTACTCATTTTGTTAATTTACCTGAAACCTGAATAATTATCAATTCTTGCAGGAAGAAATCCTCGACGAAACTGATGAGTATGTGGATATTCATGACAAGTAAGGGCTTTTTGCATTACAGAATTTATGGTTCAAAGATATCCATCTAACTGCCCTAAAATTTTTAATCATTACTCGAGGTGGGATTTTACATATTCATTTTTCTTGGAAGGCTTAAAATCAATATGCTGGCTTCGCGAAGATCGCCATTTATCAGGTCTCCCATGGCAACTTCTCATATTCAATTGAAGAGTCCAGTGGCTTCTCCATATTCTTCCCACCATCAAAGTCCACAATCTTCCTACAATACCACTCCCATACTTCAATCTCCAATTCCACCCTATGTTCGTTCACCGATGATCAAACCAACTCTAGCCTTTTCGCCTGGAAAATCTGCTCCTAGTTCTCCTGCAGAAACTGCTCATTATTCACCATCTTCCCATCGGGTATTTCTTAATCCCTCCTTTTCCATTTTGAACATTTTAAATTATGAGTTGTTTGTAGTTATGCTAATAAATTATCACATACTTTCAGGTTTCAAGAAAATCTTATAAAAAGTTGAAAGATGCACAGGAGTTATAAATTTTTACATGAACATTGCTCTGTATTCTTACCTGGAAAGGCCATCTTGATTGGGACTTGAAAGTGACATTATTTCTGAAAGTAACACTAGCTAGTAATATGGAAATACTACTTAAGAACATTGGTTTTCTGATGAAAGGGTAATAAAAATACTTAATGTTCATGGTGTACCTCTACCAGTGTCCATCACTCTAAGATCAATTAAGTATATCATGCCAACCGGAAAGGTGGTGTTTGGTCCGGTTTGTTCCTCCAGAATTACTTATTTTATACCTATTGTATGGAATGTTTCCGTAGATTATCAAATTCAATATAGACTCAATTTCAATATTGGGCTTCTTTTCTGCCATAGGGACCATTTCAATTCAGATGGGACCTCCTCAATAATCTTCCAAAAGAAAGAAAATATCACAAAAAGATAAACCAATATATATATATAACAACATTTGCTGCCAAGCACACACAACCATACATTTACATTAGGATAAGATGGTTCAGCCATTAGAAATTCTCACAAGAGAAACATAAAAACATCAAAATAGCTTAAGAAAAATCACCATGAATGCTCTAATAATTTGCTCCCAGATATCACCTTTCAACCTACCAAATCAACATTCCCAAATCAAACCAAAACCCTATTCTTTAATCCAAAAAAACCCATCAAGAAAATGGGAAATTGAAGCAAATGCCAAAGGCTTTTCTAGCAGAAGACCTAGAGGACCTCCTCCTCCTCCACCTGTGAAAGAAAGCATTCAAAACCCAAAACAGAACAACTTCCAAGAAGATGAAGAAATACCAAAAGAGGTTTATAATAGATTAATGATGAGAATCTTGGTTTCAGTAGGAGCACCAATGGGTCTCGGTTTGGCTTTTTTGAGTATTTTTGGTTTGATTAAAGAACATGGGTTATGGGATGTGCCTATTTGGATTCCATTCTTGACTACTTTCCTCACTTTTGGAGCTTCTGCTCTTGGAATTGCTTATGGGGCCTTGTCTACCAATTTGGATGCTAACAAGCAAGGCTCATTGCTTGGGTTTGAAGAAGCTCAGCAGAATTGGGTTGAAATGTGGAAAGAAGAAAATGATAGCAATTAGATTATTTACAAAATTGTATTTATACTGTATACTATTAATGGTATTTACTTTAATCACTGAATTTTAGATTAATCCTTCTGATTTTCAAAACTTCTCCAGATTAATCCTTTGAACTCACACAGTCACATTCACCCTTTAAATATCTATTGAATGTCTCACCACTTGATATAAGTTGATCTAACATTTAATTTAAACAAGGGACAGTTGAATTAATAGACTAATTCACCTTTTCTTTAATTAATGGACTATGTCATAATAATTAAATTCCTCAGCATTCAAAATTTGACTTCTTTGCATCAAACCCTTGTCATGGGTCTACGACCTCTTATGGTTGAAGGTAGTCTTCTTGAGAGTTACACATAAAATTATTATAATTTATATATATAGTATTAATCATATATACGTCACCACATAGCTATGCCAATTGATTTTTTTACTATAAATTATAATATTAAATCTCCATTTTTTTTATAGATTTTTAATCCCACATGCATTAAAGTAATGACTTTTAGTATAATTCTTTAACATTTATAATTGTGAATATAATTAGACTTATTTTAGTAAGAAAATATAAATTATAATATTCCTTATTTCTTTTCTTGGTGTGTTTTACTACCGTGTTGTATGATGAAACTTGATATAATATGCATGATTTAAGAAGAGTTTTCTGATTTTTTATTCAATTCCATTTTGTTACAATGATACATTGTACAAATTAATCTAAAAAGGAAATTATACAATTGTGATTATATTTCATATTTAAAAAAGATATGAATCCCTAATTTTTATCTTTCCTTATTGTTAATATTCCCTTTTAAGTTGAGTCGTGGGTCACCAATACTCAAACTTGAAGACTCAACTTGCACATAATATCATTGAAGGTCCTGTCATTCACTACTTTCGTAAGAATGTCGGCCAACTTATTCCCGGATCGTACAGACGGAAGATATATGATCCCTCTTTCTAAATTCTTTTTAATAAAATGTTGATCTATCTCTGATATACTAATCGCAGCTCAATTATCACACATCAATTTACACATTCCTTGGACTGAGAAACCAATTTCAACTAATAGTTTCCATAGTCAAAGGACTTCTGTTAGAGCACGGGCTATACTTCTAAACTCTGTTTCTGTACTCAAAAGAGCTACCACTTTATGCTTTTTACTCTTCCAAGTCATTAAGTTTCCACCAACCAAGGTAAAGTACCCAAACGTCAACCTTCTATCCACTAGATTTCTTGCCCAATCAGCATCAATGTATGCCTCAATTCCCAAGTGTTCGTGAGTCTAAAACAACACTCCTCTGTCTGAAGTCCCTTTCAAATATAGAACAACCTGAGAGTGGCAGCCATATACTTTTTCTGAGGCTCATGCATAAACTGACTCAAAACCCCCACTATCTGGTGTGGAAGCCCACTCTTATGCCTGAGGCTATCACTGATGATGATTCTACTGTTTTTTGTTGAGGCCCCATTATGCCCCTCTGAGTTCTTTCATGTCTGATCATGGCATATGCCTGCTCCACTGACGACAAGAGAATCTCATTGAGTAAGTCTCTCCTCTAGGCATCATACACATCATCAATTCTGTTTAGGAATTGAAAAAGTTTTGTTTTTTATTAGAGCCTATTAAATAAGGAAATATCCTCCTCATCCCTCATGGGATTGGGTTGCCGGAGTTCGATCTCTCTCCAAATCCTCCAAAGATCACCTATAAAATTACTCTATATTGTTGTTGCCTTGTTTCTTGTTGTTAACCCTGATTGTTAATTCGAATATTTGTTTGCCATCTCTGTCATTACTGTAAGTTGCTGCCAATCCCTCCCACAACAATCTGGCCGAGGGATATTCAACATACTTTGTGATCAATTCCCGCTCCATGTCATATAAGATCCAAGGGCACACAGTGAAATCATTTTGTTCCCACTTATAATACTCCGGGCGCTCAAAAGTTGGTGGTGTTGGTACACCAGTGATATGCTACAATTTTCCCCTACCCTCAATGGGCATTTTCATCAATCGTGCCCACAAGGAGTAGTTGAGTTGATTCAATTTAACATTAATTGTGACTTTTTAAGGATTATTGGACTGATGTAATTCATTTTGTGGCAGGTTTCTAAGCAACAATGCTAACTGGGTGGCTTAGGAATCTGTCCCTATTGCCGGACTGGAGCCATCATTCATTGTATCATCTCCTCCGATGGCTAAGAAAGGTAAAGGTAAATGATGAATGCTGTAAAACTTTCGAACTCAAATGATCGAAAACACGGCTTTAATACCATGATGAAACTTGAAACAATATGCATGATTTAGAAAGAATTCCCTTTGATGAAACTTGAAATAAAATGCATGATTTGGGAAGAGTTCTCTGTTTTTTTTATTAAATTCCATTAATGATATATAGTGTGCAAAATTAATCTAAAAATGACATTATACAATTGTGATTATGTTTCCTATTTAAGAACTAACATCGTATGGATAAATTTACCATAATAAAAGTGAATCCGACGCACCAACTTGCCAACTTAATTGCATTAAAAAAAAAAAGTGCTTCACTTCAGTTTTCATATATCACTCAATTATATACATAAAAATAAAAATTAATAATTACAAACAGTTTAAATTAAACAAAGCAGATAAAAGCTATCAAAAACTGCATCTTCTGCGTATGTTTATTATATATATCAACATAATTAAATATTTATTTATATTAAACATAAACAATTTATCTTTTTTTAGGGCAATACCTAAACAATTTTTTTAAAAAAAAAAATAACTAATCATGGAATCATGAGATGAACATAGTGGTGGCCACGGGCTGGGTTGGCCTGTTCGGCCCGCCTGGCCCAGCCTGTCAAAAGTCCGGATTGGTCCGCCATTGAATCGGAACCGGTTGAATCGTGACTAAACCCGGTCGATTGGCGGGCCGGTTCCGGTTCAATATTTTTTCAAACCGTAACCATTATGAACCGTGAACTGTTGTCAAATCATTCGAACCGTTGAGTTGAACTACCGGTTAACCGTTAAATTTTTTAAAAAAAAAGGATGAACCGCCGGTTCTGGTTCATCTCCCTTCGAACCGTGACCCAGCGGGCCGTTGGCCGGAACCGACCCGGCTCGGCCCGGCCCGTTGCCAACCTCTAGATGAACACATTAAATAAAATCCTACAAGAATTGGTCACAACTTAATGACATCTGCACAAAAATACTGTCATATTATATTATAGAAAAAACAACTGAAAATTGACAATATTTATGGTATATTTAAGCCCTTTAGCCTGCTTTACAATGACCTATGAAGTAATATTGATACAGACATTTTTGTCTTCTGCTAAAGGAATTAGTATATATCTCTTTCTATTATAATCTGATTATATTTACTGAGTTATAGATATGTATGAATATGGACCATATACTAAATTACAATGTCTAAATTATCTGTTCGATGGTTTTGTTGTTGTTACTTTCATTAAAATTTGAACTAGAATTCTTTGAAAAAGACAAGTTTTTTTTCCCATAATTGATCATTATCATCACATGTCAAGTTGGAATTAAAAATACAAATTTTGTATTAAAAAAAAATTATAACCGCTACCTTTCTCTCTCAATCATGAAAAGGGTACAGATTAGAGAAGTAATTTTTTATAAAATAAACAAAAAAATAGTGCTAGAATTTAAATAAAATAAAATAAAAATAGAGTTTTATATTTTGGACTCGCAAAGGGTTAATATATAGTTGAAGAACACTCCAGAAACAATGTTCTTAGTTCAATTTTTCTTTTTTGAATTATAGTGGGAAAATAAAAGAGTTTAATCTTTTAGACTTTTACAAAAAGCTCCTCCACTAATACTATACTTTTTCTCAAATAATTTTATAACGTATACACAATACAGTCTCATATTAGTGAACTGTTTAGAATTGCATTATTATTAGCAAACAAAACAACCGTCAACTTTTAATACACGTCATTAGAAATTTTTACCCAGTCAATCAGTTGACATTTTCTCTGTTTCAGAAATAACAATAATGCCAAATTAAGAGCATAATAATAATAATAATTCTTAAAATTCAATCCATTAATTGAAATATTAGTACCAAAATTTGATACAGAAAAAAAAAAAAAGATAATAAACATGAACATCCCAACATTGCCTACTGTACAGAAAGTCTTATACTTCATATGGGTTTTTCTTATACAATCTATAATTAATATAACCAACCAATAAATTAAGTAAAAATCTTTTTTTTTCTCCAACTTATTTCTTCTTCTTGAAGTCTTAATTGGAATTTTCTATATCAGTTTGTTTAAGAAATGACACAGGCATTAGGATCTTCTTCTACACTTCTAGCATAGTAGTAAGTAGTCATATGAGGATTATAAGCTTTATAAGCTTTAACAAGATCAGCTACATCATCTTTTTTTGGCTCATCTTTCTTCTTTTCTTCTGGTTTCTTTGCTTCCTCTTTCTTAGGCTCTTCTTTCTTCTTTTCTGGTTCTTTTGCTGGTCCTACTGAAACTATATCTGTGTGACACAGCTTTCTTAGTTTGCTCACTATACTTACTGGATCAACATCGCCTATTACTGTCAATTTCTGGTCCTTCATGTCTAGTGAGATTGATTCCACGCCTAAAGTTTTCCAAAACAAGCATGAATCATTAGATTTTCTTTCTTTTAATTCCAGGGAAAAAAAATTCTTTCATTTTCTCAGGAACCAAACAGAGCAAAGAAAATTTTGAATACCTGTAAGGCCAGAGACTTTCTTCATGGCTTTTTTCTTATCTTTGTCATCGTGCAACTGCAATTTCAACACTACTTTCTGCAACAAATTTCAAATTTCATATTAATATAACAAAGACCTTATCAAATTAACCAAAAAAAAGAGCCTACGAATATTAAAGAAAATTCAAAAGAATCAAATCAAAGATGAAAACGAAATAAAAAAGTAAACTAAATCCTGCTGTGCATGCTCGCATATTAATTTATAGTATAAAATTTCTAAAATTCATTTAAAATAAAATTAGATCATTGTTTACAACTTATTGAGCAAGAACTGAGAAGATGCATAAAGAAAATTATTACCTTCATTTCTACAAGTGAAGAGATCCGAACAAGAAATTCAAGAACTGGCTATAAGCGGAAGAGGAGAAGCAAGAAAGAGATCAGAAAATGAAGTATGATGTTTTGGAGAAGACAGATCGTCCATATATATATATACGGTAATTCAATGTAGAACTAGAAGGAGGGAGGAGTCAACTAAAACGTCGTTGGTCTTCAGTCAATAAAAAATAATTAAAAGTAGGCCCACTAAACGAAAGGGCGTCGATTTTTCCTAGTAAGAAAAAACGACATCGTTTCGTTTTGATGATTGGTCTTTGTTGGAAACCCAGACGGTTTGGGTTCCAGGCAATTTACTCAAGTGGCCCTGACTTCGGCGTAAGAGAAGAGAAGAGTCGTGTATTCTTGAAAAGGTCAACCTAAATTACGATCAAACTAAATTAAAGGATTACTTATTATTATTATTGCTACACAGAGACTTTTATATTTGGTGTGGTTCTAAAATATAGAGACGGACAATTTGTCCTTAGTTTTTTAGTGGATTAAAGAGTATAGTGTGTATTACTTTATCTATAATTGTTAGACTGACACAGCAATTATCACAGAGGAAGTAAAACGGTTTTTTTAGC
Source organism: Croton setiger (assembly GCA_948099555.1). Taxonomy (NCBI): domain Eukaryota; kingdom Viridiplantae; phylum Streptophyta; class Magnoliopsida; order Malpighiales; family Euphorbiaceae; genus Croton; species Croton setiger. The sequence goes on from CANUEY010039879.1 coordinate 64,447, forward strand.
CAATGAAAGTTTACTGGTGTATATAATATAGGTACAATTTGTTTAAAGATGCCACCAATTTACTAAAATAAGTCTTGTTGAGTTTCTGTCATATTTTATGAAATTGTGCAAACAGGTTAAGAAATGCATCCTTAAATATGAAGTGGTGCATACGGTGCAATGTGCAACCAAAATGAGAAAATGGACGGTAGTAATTTTACGAAAAAACGCAGAACAAAACTCTGAAAATTGATATTGTATGTCAAAATGTGTAAAATGAAATTTTCAGCTCACTAAATCTCCTATGCGAAAAATTGAAATCAAATTGCAGCATTAACACCAAATATGTTTATGCGATCAAATACATTAGAAGAGTAATAGAGCAAATAAGGATGCATAAAATAAAAATTGCACCATTTATATGAAAATGACTAATATCCAAAAGTATTGCCAATTTTTACAATTTCAAAAGTATGCCTTGTAAAAGAAAGGTGCATACAGTAAAATATGCACCATTTAAGTTAAACAAATTGCATATGTTCAAAATAATATGATAAATAACATTAAATATTGTTTGTGTGATTACTGTCAATGTGTGAATTATCTGTTAGATCGTTTGTACAGAATTTTCAAATCTAATGACAGTTTATAAAATTTAACATATATTATAAATTTAATATATAATATATTACTATCGTAGAATTTTGTGTTAAGTTTTAAAAATTGTAAAAAACTGTATTTAAATTCAGAATTTAATACAGACATGTAACGAATTAAATCTTAAAAAAAAAAAAAAAGCATTCCCGTCAGACGGGACTCGCACAAGGTATCGTTGCTGAAATAATAATATAATTCTGTCTTTCTCAGGTCGATCCCTCTGAATCACGTGAAGAAGAAGATTCAGTCAATGGAAGAAATGTAAAAAAATGGAGGATTGATCTTGGTTAATAGTAGATCGACACAGTTCAACACTTCAACTGTGGATTCTGATTTCTGGGTTTTCTATAGCCAATTGCCACGTGGGTTCTTCCCTATATGTTGCTTCTCTTTCTCACTCTTTTTTAAAAAAAAAAAAAAAAAAGCATATGCTTATCATCATCCCATTGACATTGACTATTAGCTTACTGGGTGACGTCAGCAACAACAATTTTATTTAGATCCCAAAATATTTAATTAGGATTAGGGGATTAAGAAGATTATCCTTGCTTGTATTGCACTTCAATTACCTAATTCAGTACTTTTAATAAATTGATTTTTTTCTCTTTCCAAGAGTGTCATATGAGCGTTTAAGTAATTGGATTAAAAAAATTCAATTAATTGTCATATTGCAATTATTATATTAATTTGATACGAAAGTCATTTATCATAATTTATAAAATCTGACTATATATTATGCTATTTGCTATAAATAAATTTTAAAATTACTTTATCAAATAACAAATTTAAAAAAAATAAAATATGAAAAAAATAGTGAGCAGTCTTGTTTTCACTAACATGCGTTGCTGGGAATCCTAAGCCATCAACCTTGGCAAGTTGGCGTGATTACTCTTATTTTAAACCCCAACAAGAACAATTCAATCAACCTATAAAAAGATATATAGAAAAATTAAATTGAATAATATTATGAACTGACAAATAATTTATATTGGTTTCATCAATCACAATGTAGCCAGCTTAAATTAAGATACTCTAAGGATTACTAAGCTTTAAAATTGGAAAAGCTAGCATAACACATACATATATATATATATATATATATACAGTACTTGAATTGAATTAAAAACGTTTCTAGTTTCAGCAACTATGGCAAGGCTGCCAATTTTTGCGCTGAAGATGATGCAGGAGTGAATTATATAATCACCCATAAGTTAGCAAAAACAGCAAGAAATCAATTAGTCAAACTGTTTTGTCCAATCGAAAGGTTCCCGATCTCGAACAAACTTAGCAACTGCTGTTTGTGTATCCAGTCAGATTTCTCAGGCGCCAATACATGTCTTCCGCCGACAACCGTAAATTGCCTCTGATTACAGTCAGAGCAAAGCTAATTTTAAACTTTTGCTCATCATCAATCACATGAACAAACCCTCTGTTTAGACCCAAGTCAACATGGAAGTAAGGATTCGTAGCCCTTTATGATTATTTGTATCAATTAGCTTCTTTGAATTATGTTGGCTCCATTCATCCTCAGCTTCGTCAATTGCTTTCTTAAAATAGCGAGGGGCTTGTCGAGCAATCTGACGCGGTAAGGTAAGGTAATGCACTCAATCATTCAATGGCGGCCTTGTTTGGCTAAACCCATAACTGTTTCAAGAAACAGTAATTCTTTCCCTTGCTTTGCGAACATCGTTATAAGTCGTTTTTTCAAATTGCAAATTTCTTCCCTTATATAGATATCAACCATTATTCTTTGCCGCTGCGTCATGTTGCTATGGACTTGAACAACACTTATAAAATTTTGTGGGGTTGTTAGAGGTTCAGTTCCAAAATTTAAAAAGTAAGTGTCAAACTATGCAACATAATGCAAAAAGTGGACATTTACTACTTTTTAGGCTACCAACTTGAAGAATATAATTATATAACGAAAGAGGACCGATTTTGCCATAGGTATACAAAGTGTATACAACCAGTTTCATATGGGTTTTTAGCACCCTGTAGTTTCTAGCGACGTCTCCGACGACAATAGTCCGACCATCGTGATTTTCGGACAAGGAACAACACACTACCTCGATTTTCCGGCTAATTCTAGTCCGAACCTCGATGGAAAGCTCTTCCCTCTGACCTTGAAACTCGACGGATTCCTCTGCAAGTTGTTGAAAAACTCATCTTCTCCGGATGGTTCGAGAAATGGTAGAAACTCCATGGAAGAACAACCGAATGCCTGAAACGCCACTGAAGCTCGACGGAGGCCCGGATTCTCGACGGGAACCACCTAGAAACCGGAAAGCCACGTTTGTTCTTCACCATTTAGGCGTGTGAACGTGTTGTGAAAATGAAAAGAAAACGTTTCCAATTTGATACATACCCCAATTTTTTTTGGACTAGATTGGACTTGTACAAAATTAAAACATTTGCAGCCCAATAATATTAAGCCCAAATTCAAAACTGAAGAGGTTGTGATATGATACGGGGATATATACATTATAGATACGGGACTCTTTTTTTGTTTAGCGTGTCAAAACGGAATGCCATTAAATTAAATAAAGAAATTCTGTTATTCTAAAACTAAAATGCAAAAATGGAAGTTTTTTATGTTTTCGGTACATATTATTCACGCACATTAGTTTAGTTTTCCAATAGTTTTTTATTTTGAAAATTGATTTTGATCGTTTCTTGTTTTTCCTTTTTAAATATGGATAATTTCGTATGCAAAGCGGTGATGGAAACATAGAAAATCTAAGCAACCGAAAAATCAAGCGACCATTAGTAACAACGGCTTCCGTTGTACTTATGTGGATCTTTTGTTGTGCTTCTCTTTGTCCGACGGCGGCACCCTTGAACGAAACCTGAAAGAAATCAAAAACCAATTGGAATTCGTCGTTGTAGATCATCTTCTGTCGTGCCTTCTGTGGGACTTCCGTCGTGCTTCCTCTGTATCCACACCGTTGTGTCCAAAGTCCAAAACCATCCTCATTTCATTTCACATTCATGCTAAACTATGCGTCCCTAGAAATAAAAGTTGGAACAAAGAGTATTATGTACCCATGAAGTTAGAACCTACCGAATGGGATTAAGGAAGCGAAGTGCTCACAGTGTTGGTTATCTACTTTTATCCTCTTTGCATATAAAGTTCCCAAGATAAAAAAAATTAATACATCTCAATTTATTAAAACTTCTCTAAAATTTACTTAAATATCATTATTAGTTTTGTATAGATCAATTTATCAGCAATAATCAAAGTCTTGCTTCTTATTTATCTCATTTATCAGTTTTTAAATTAATATTACATTGTTTTCTATTTTTACCATTATAATTAATTTAAAAATAAATAGAAAAAATATAATTAAATTATTCAGTAATATTTTTCAGTATAATAAATAAGAATAAAATTGATGAAAAATGAAATACTAAAATGAACACCTATTAGGTAGGCATTTCGCCTACTAAATTACAGTTTCAGTATGTTTTTTTTCTTTGCCAAATTCTATTTTATTTTAAATTGATTTATTAACTGAAGTAGTAGCATTATTTCAAATTAATGAAAATTTGACTAATTCTGTCAAATTAACTGAAATCAGTAATATAAAAAAAAAATAAATCAAAAAAAAGTTTTATATATATTTATAAAAATAGAGAATACGTTAAACATGTTTTTAACCGAATTTATAAAATTTCTGACAAAATACTTTTTAAAATTTTATGACCAACTCAAATTAACTGATTTTACCAAATTACCTGAGCTATTAAGAATAATCTAATTTGCAATAAACGGAAAGAGAAAGTCGAAGCAACGAAACAAAAGTGAAGGGAGTGTTAATTATTATTCTCAATAATTCATATATTGTGGGAACCACAAATTGAATGATCGGCGCCGTGTTCTATTTCGGTTCTGTTCCACGCCTCTATCTAAAAGAACCGACTCTATTCCAAATCGAACCGGTTGGATTGAAGCCCCAAATAATAACTTCTTTTCTTAGGGACTTCAAGCTTCCCGTAAAGCTTTCTTATGCCTTAACCATAAGTCCACTCCTTATCTTGGTCCCAAAAATTAACCAATTGAATTTGTATGATCTAGAACCGCGGCTACACAATTTTTTAAATTTATTTTTTCTAATTTTTTATATCAATTTATTTCTTCAAATCAATTAAACATTTCAACATAAATATGTGGTCCTTTTTAAGAAAATAATGTTATTTTCACTTATTGCAATTCTTCTTTAATCTTTTGATAAAAGCAAACCTCCACTATGCCACTCTTTCAGTGATAAGTTTAAAAAACAATTCATAATTGCAATAAATGCGATTTATTTATTTTTAATTATTATAATTACGAGTAAATAAAATTTAAATTATTTACACCATACTCCATATAAAATGATTTATATTATATTCATTAAATCTTACAAAATATGCTCAATAAGTTAAATACAATTAAAAAAACACTTTTATCACATAATCAGGAGAACAGTCTGCTCTTTAAAAAATACGTCAAATCAGTGATAAAATATAATTTTAATAAATTAAATTCATAATTTATATTTATGAATAAGTCAAATGAGAAAATTAATTGAATTAAACTAGATTTATTTTATAAATATATATTTTCTTTCCCAAGCTTATGATTTTTTAGTGGATTTTTAATCATCTTTTCTCACATGAGTTAAAAGCTTGCTAATAAACATATATAGAACTGTAATATGAACATCAGAAAGCTGAAATATAATTTTCAATTACAATCACCATTAAAAAAGATTGACTTCTAAATTCAAAGGGCAAATTAAATTAGCATATCATATAGCCATTAATTAATAAAAGGGAAAAATATCAATACCAAACTTGATTCTAATCTAGTGCTTAACACTATTAATGACCCAAGTTTCCAATATATCAATAGATATTTTGTTCACGAAATATCATAGAAGAAGATATTTTTTATATTAACTAACTATGTATATATTCTAATCATATTTATATTCATTAATTTTTTATTTAATTACTGCTTATTCTTAGGAAGAATAGGAACTATCATTAACTACTCCCGAAGGAAACTTCTTATAAATATCTTTTCTTCTATATATTAAAAAATATCAAAACAAAGATTCACAATATTCTCTACTAATAATAGATAATTAATCTTAAAATCTAGTACCAACATAGATGCATTCACAATATTTTCATATTGCACATTGTTTGTACATCTCTTGGCCTAGATAATACATGTATTAATTCGAGAAGACGGGTATATTCACGGGTATATCTCGATCAATGGACAACCCCATTGATCGAGAAGTAAGAGAAGTAATTTCCGACCTAACTTTTTAATATAAGTGCACAAATGTAATTAATATAGAGGGAGGATAACAGATATAGATATGACAGGCTGCAAGAGTCATGTATATGAAGAGTAATTTAAAAACATCCAAATGAAAGCAATCCTTTATTAAGCATAAAAATGATGAAGCGACAATTGCTTTATTAATTCATATAACATTGGAGTGCCAAAAAGGTGAAGACGAGAGCCAAAGGAGGAAAGGAAAAATATCTAAGAAAAAAGCAACTAGCTACAAGTATAAGAAAAAATATCTAAGAAAAAAAGCAACTAGCTAGAAGTACAAGAAGAGGCAGAGGGGCACTTTGCATGGGTGCGATTTCAATAGGACCCACTTTAAAAATCTTCTTCCAACCCCATGACATGTGTGTTTAACGTTGGCCACTCACCACTTAGCCCTGACGTCTGTCGTTTCCTCATCTGATATCACCCCATTAATACTTCTACGTGGTACTCCTATTCCCATGCTCTGTTGCTTGGCTATGATACTACTTTTCTGCTTTTATATATATATAACTTTTGAAAATAATTTATAAAAATGTATAATACATATTTTTATGAAAAACTAATTTCAAATAAAACTAAATGAATCACTTTTAAATTATAAAATATATTTTATACGTGATTCAAAATCATATAATTTTTTTGAGAAAAATTTTTACAATTTAGAGCTAAAAAAAATTAATAATCCATAAATTTAGTAAAATTAATTGGATATTTTGCAGTAAAATTGAAGAAAATAAATTAATCTAATTAAATTGAAATATATGATTAAAATAGTCAATGCTTAAAATTAAAGAGGAAGATAATATATTTTAAAAAATTTAGAGACAATTTATAATTTTTCTAAGATATTATTGTTGCTCGTGTAATTAAAAAAAAAATTAAATGTGCTCTTTTTATTTTTGATTGGTTGAGTCCAAACACTAAAAAGATTGCCACGTGTTGCTTGTACATACCTGAGATGTTATCTAGTTCCGTCCTTTTCTTTCTCATTTAAACGGACCCTCTCCGCTCGGCTACTCCGCAGTTCGAATGAGCGAAAATCAAGTGCTCCCCACACCACCTACACCCAAATAGAAAAAAGATTAGGGTTTTTTTTTTTTGACAATGATGAAAAAAATTAGTTAATTTATGCTAAAAATTATTTAATTTATGCTGTATAATCTATTCTAGAAAATGATTAACTTATTTTTTATTTAATATTTTGTGCAAAATAATTATATTTTACTTAATTGTAAAATATAAATCTTTTATTCATTTTCTAAGTTAATTTATGAAATTTTTAGTAATATTGTAGAAAATTAATATTAATAATATTATTTAATATTACATGCACACTTAATTGCGAGTATAAATAATAAATTTGGGTACTAATCTCTCACTCATTAAAAAAAAAAATCTTCACCGGTAATTTGTATATAATTAATTATGCATGATAGTCTATTGAAACTTATCAATTAATTACTTATTTCAATTTAATTATTTAAACATTTATATATTAAATTACTTATTTCTAAATAATTATTAATTACATAATATTAATATTGGAAAATTATTTTAAATAACATATTAGCACTTGCACAAGAGTGGATATGACACTTGAAATAGAGTAGTTATTAATTTGAGACGACAGATTTTAAAAATACTAAAGAATAATATTAAAGTGGCTAAAATAATGGTTGATTTTTTATTTAATTTTGCCCTTTACTTTTATTTATGGAACTACCACTACGAACCAAATATTTAATCCAATCATACTGTGGAATCTTATTAATGTCAAAGCAGACAAATATTGGATTGACAATAACCTTAAAAAAAATAATTATTGGATTGGTAATAATATGTTCTGATACATTAATAAAAATAATTTTATCTGATTAAAAATATTAATTATAAATAATAGAACGCTAACTTCGAAGGGATTAATACTAATACTAATAAATAAAATCCAAAAGTTGTTGGTCCGAGGTAACGTGGCATATTCTTATACGCCATTGGTCCGAGTTGACTCGGAGGCTTGAAGTATCCGATTCTATCTTTGATGCTTCATATAAGAACCCCTCCCTCTTATTGTCCTTACAAAAGCGCAATTCATTGTTAATTCAAAGCTAAAACCCCCAAATATCTTTTTTTATCGATTGGTCTCAAAAAAATCCGAATCCGCCTGAAGTTGTCTACTTGGATCCGGCCGGAATGGCCTTACCTGGACTAGGACCTTTCGCCACAGCTCCTCCTGCTTCTGCGTCCACTTCTTCTTCGTCTGAAGATCCGACAAAGAAGATCCGAAAGCCCTATACCATCACCAAGTCCAGAGAAAGCTGGACTGAACCTGAACACGACAAGTTCCTCGAAGCTCTCCAGCTGTAAATTACTTGTCATTTTCTTTAATTTGTAGGAATTATTCAGCTTCCAGTTTTTCAATTAGGGTTTGCTAATTTGCTTCACTGTATACATTTCCTGTGTTAATTTGTGGTGTTAGTTGAAATATCTGGTCAGGTTAGTTCAATGTTGCTTGATATGTACTTGAATTTTATATGGAGCTCGAGATTATATAGTTTCACTGGAAGACAGAGAAATTTGAGTCTAAAAAATGTTGCTAAATTTAACTTATATGTATTGTATGGTAGAATTTTTTTTTTTTTTGAATTTGAATAGAGTGAATCTTTTGTGTTCTGGCTTTGGCGCTGTTGGAGCAATTACATTTAACTAGTTATGGTTATTTTTAATTTTGCAATTTCATTTCTAAGAAAATGGGTGGTTGATGAGCCTGGTAATGACTTCTGCAAAAGTAAAAGTAATTTGACTATGTGGATTTACGCTAGTTAAGTTTAATTTTTGATTGTGTTATTTACTGGCATGTTCTCATCGGGAATACATTGATCTTATTCAGCTTTGATCGAGACTGGAAAAAGATTGAAGCTTTCGTTGGATCAAAAACAGTTATACAGGTATGGAGATAATTTTATTGTTTTTACTGTTCTAGAAAATGTAACATTCTAACTCATATTTAGGGTTGCCTCTTGTACTCTTACTGTATAAAATTCGGCATGAAACCTTGTGATTTTAGCTGTTTTATTGGCACATTTTCTCTTACTTCACTCACTCAATGCCATTTCATGAAGCAAGAATGTTATTTTGAATAATTTAATATCAGATCTGAAGGAGTTTACTCTCTTTCTCATATTTCAGCACAGCTATTGCAGCAATTTTTTTAATGTATATAATTTATATGGTGCTGAATTGATATGATTTATGGCATTTTATTTCTCCCTCTGCCTACCCCATTTGGTTTTTTGCTATTCTCAAATGACATAAACAAAAGGCCCAAAACCAATCAGAAAAATGAAGAATGTATTTTGCAGATACGTAGTCATGCACAGAAGTATTTTCTAAAGGTTCAGAAGAATGGAACAAATGAACATCTGCCTCCTCCCAGGCCCAAAAGAAAGGCTGCTCATCCATATCCTCAGAAAGCCATGAAAACTGGTGAGTTTTGCTTTATAAGTATCTTTGGCAATTTAAGTATTGCAATTAGATATACAATCTTACTTACACATTAATCTGTCGATCTTGGCAGCCCCAATGCCCACGCAACCATCTGGAACCTTTCAATCATCAGCTGCTCTTGTGGATCCTGGATTTGTTGGAAGGCCAGACTCGAATTCAATGCCTCTAAATCCTATATCTACCACTGCAGCAGGTTCATGTACAAATAATATGCCAATAGTTAGTTTATCAAATCAAGCAAAAGGTTTGTAATACATATCTTTTATTTATTACTGTTCTCTCTTTTGCAAATTATTTCTAGGTTCCCATTTCTTTTTGCATTTTGTGGGATCTGTAGGCCGGCCACTAGTGACAAACAATTCTTGCAGTAGCACTACAAGTGCTCCAAGAACAAAACCAACTATTGAACGGGTTGAGTTGGGGAATCACAGCCATCCATTGAGAGGTAAGGTTTTCATTTCATTTGTTCATATTTTTTCGTTATAATCTTGATAAAATAGTAATAATACCTCTGTACTAGTTTTAAGTGTCTGGAAATAAATTCGGGTCATTGCAAATGTAAGAGTTACATCAGAATGTAGGTTGTGACAAATCTTTAAAATCTATTCATTGTTCTAGTGTCTACCATTGTGCACGTACCTTGCTTCTGTTTATGGATATTATGTATTGCATTCTGCTCAAGTCTTCTTATCACTCATATTCACTATTGTATTTGCAGTTCTGCCTGACTTTGCTCAAGTTTACAGCTTTATTGGCAGTGTCTTTGATCCAAATGTCACTGGTCATCTTCTGAAGCTAAAAAAAATGGATCCCATAGATGTTGAGACGGTATGTTTTCTGTTTCTAACTTACTACATCCTTGCTTTTCTTAGCTGCTCTTAACGTTAACTTGCCATATTTGGTTATTCATAAAGTTGGTTCCTGACCTACTACTCCTAGTATAGCATTTATAACTTTAGCATAACTGTGACAACTCTAACAACTTATTACATGTCTGTGGTATATGTTTCAGGTGCTGTTGTTAATGAGAAACCTTTCTATCAATCTGAGCAGCCCCGATTTTGAGGATCATGTGAGTGGTGTTTCTTACTAGCACTTGCTTTCATTCTTCTAGCTGTTTACTCAGCTTTTGTTTCTCCACATTGTGCATGCTATTTATCTTTCTTTAGTTCTATGTACTTCCCTCTGCACTTTCTCTTCTAAATTGTAAATGAGCTTGTTATGAATAACATATTGTGTCCAAGAAGATAAAAAACTATCTTTTCTCTGTTAAATATTGGATATACTTTTCATCCTCATTTTTCATATAATGTGTGATGGTGAGCACTATGAGAGTCTGATATAATGATATGTAAACTATCCAAAAATGAAAAAAGCCTGAACATCTAAGTAAAGTTCATAGGCTTTCTTTTTATTTCACAGTTGGGGCTCAATTGCAGGTGAGATGCTGACTGATTGACTTTCGCAAGTGTTTTTGAGATATTTGATGATCAGTGTTTCTTTCAATAAATCATTTGACTCTCTTGAATATGTTGCACTATACTATCTAGTAAGATAATCCGTCTATTCAGTATGGATATTGACATGCTTTGTGAAATTGACAATGCAGAGACGGTTGCTTTCGTCTTATGAGATTGAAACAAGCAATTGGTCCAAACAACACCCGTAAAGTTGACCCTCGAAAGAGCATTGCTTAATTTGGGTAAGTAGCAAGACAAAATGACTTTTACAAGCCTCTCTTTTTATGTCTCTGAACTTCCATTGAATTCTGCTTTAAATAATAAGACTCTTTCTTAATTTTATGCTATGTCAGGGCAAACAGGCTACAGTTCAAGGGAAAAAGCATCAGATGCCAGGTATTAAAGGCGCGTGCTCCAGTTCTTTTTGTTATTAGTTTCCCTTTGTTGGTTAAGCAATCAGTTAGTAACTTTCTATGGTAAGTAACTTTCTACCATTCCAGTCCCATGTATATATCTAGTACTTGGGGGAGTGTACAGTGATGGAAGTATAAAGGTTTTGCCTGTACAGCGCTGAATCGCTCTGTATTCAAGTTTTGACTCGAATAATTCCTCAGCCTGTCGTACTTTAGTTCGAAGCTATGTGGGATATTGGACGTGGGAAAAGCTATGTATGCTTTGAAAACCCTGAAATGTCATTAAACCCCTGTAATTTCATTCAGTTACAAGACATGAAAAAGTATATGCAAGGTGGAAAACCTGTAATGTTTTACATTTTTTTGGTATATATTTATTTTAAAAGATGCCAACTCTCATTGTAAGTGGACCAGTGAATCTTCGTCATCTCATATAAGGTACTGTATTTGGAGAATGACTGTCAATTACAAAACTAGGAAGAATACCACGATGTCGCTGGGATGACACTTTTTGGTCCTTGTCTTGAAACGACTTGGTTTTATTTGTTTTCTGGTGATGGATGACGCGTTTGCTAAAAGTGAAAATTTATTAATAGTCTGAAAGTTTTGAACGCAAATGTACCATCGACTACGGAACGTAGACAAAAAGTTAAACGCTTCATTTTTTTTTTCAGTAATGATAGATGGTCCGGGATCATTTCAATCCGGCCATCTTTTTATTTTTTTTCCTATGTGACCAAACTGAAAACATTTTACCAAAAGAAACTAGAAATTGATTTGGTGAAGAGATTGGTTTGTGGAAGAGCTTGTGTCGGTCGGTGAACTTCGCATGGCCCACCGTCGATGGCACTGTGGGTGGTTGTGATATACTCGATTGAGCAACTGTGTTCAAGCTTCAAGCAGTTCTTCATAAGAACATCATTTCCAATTTTCTTTTAATTATTAAATAAAATTTAATCAATTAAAATGAACAGGAGGAGAGAGGAATAGGGATTTTAGTTATATTTAACAGTTTAAATTTTACGGAAAGATTATATTCTTTAACCGAAAGAAAGAAAATAGAGAGATTAAAAATATTATTTTTAAAAATCAAAGAGACTAATTTGTCTAATATAAAATTATATAAAAACTAAATTATTATTAACCAAAAAATTAACAGAAGAATAAAGGTGATGGTCCAGTAGAGAGACACTTAACGACAAGTTTAACTCATTCGTGGCGCCCTTTTTTTTTTTTTTTTTGTGTGTGAAGCAATTGCTTTTTTTTTTCCCATTAAAAGTTCAATAGTTGACACTTGACTCTGGAAAAAGGTAGGAGCAATTTTAACGACCCTTGGATCTAGATAGAGACGAAGACTAATTCCAATTAACCAATTCTGACATTGAATATTCAAAAATGTAGGCAAAGTGGAATCAAGGTGAGGTCAAAAATCAATACAGGAGGAAAATAGTGTGGACAGAAAAATTATCTAGAAGTTGAGGTTCTCAACAACACGTCAGGATATCATGAATCTTGCTGCTATGAATAATAACTGCTAAGCAGTTTGGTCCGTGTAAAAATAGTTCCAAGAGTTACTACTGCAGTTTGATATTTCCTGTTTCTAATAGTAGTCTCCATCACATATGAACAAAATATTCCTAGCGAGATTTCGTCTTTTTGCAGTTATACTATCTTCGGCAAAGAGCATTATGACCTAGAAACAGCAGAATAGCCAGACAGACAATAGAGTTAGAGCACACTTTCCAAAATGAAGTTTCAATCAATTAAGCAAAGCATATTAGTCATTCTTTATTTTCAGAAGAAAGAATGCAAATGAGGTGGTATGATTGAAAAGTAGGCAAGGGAGTAGATGTGATTTACCTGGGTCTTACTGTTCAAAAGCTCCGTAGGTATTCGGCTGATGATTGAGGGTATTTTGGGTTTGATTCGGCCAATCAGAATGAATAACCAGTTCATTGATGGGATGATCTGATGGAGTAACAAAAGGAAATCCACCAGGAAGTAGTACCTGCTGTGAAAAAGGATGCATAACGGAATCACCAAAGCTTGTTATGCTGGGATACGAATGTGGGAGCACATTTGTAGGACTGCAATGATGAAGAGGATGAAGATTGTTGTTTGAATCAGGGGACCAGACAACATCAGCTTCGTGTAAAAAATCTTGCCCTTGTTTCTGATGAGAATACTGTGAGTAAGATTGCCTTGCATTCCTCAAATTGCTGGGAAATCTTTCATCAGCTGAGATGACTTTATAAGTAGCTGGCTTTTCAGCACTCTTACCCCTTTTTATGGTGGAAAATGAATCAGTTAAAGTTGAATCCTCCCCACCCATCAACTCTGTTGGAAATATCAAATCATGGATTGTGATCAAACTGTCTTCATCAGGCCAACAAATTTCATCAATTGCATTAGCTATCTTGCTGACTTCAGTAACATAATCGATATCCAATTCCGGTTCACTCGGGAAATCCATGTCTGTTGTGTTTTCAACTTTGTGATTGATCTTGATTAACTCAGTGACTAGCAAAGGACTTGCTTTTCTCTCTACTGGAATATTTAGGTCAACATGATCATATTCAATAAGCCCGGCAGCAGATCCTCTTTGGCTAGTCCGTGCTTCACTTGGCAGTGACTCCTTTGAGGAATATGTTCCTTGCAATGTTTCATAAGTTGGGTTTCTTACCAGATTGGCATTAGCTGGTGAAGTCAAAACATTTAGATTTGAAGGTGTTCCTGCCAGATCTGTTGCATCTTTACCCTTCCTTAACAAAGCAAGAGTGAACTGACATGTAGGATTATTACCAACAGCATTTAGTTGCTTGTTCTCGCTATCATCAGATTTTATGATTTGATGCGGAAGAAACTGATTTTTGCTGATCTCTGGTCCAATGAATTCAATTTCCTCATATGTAAGAACATCAGGAGGCATCTCTAATGTACCGGCACATTGCAACTTATAGATTTCATCGACATCATCACCATGGGTAGTTGGTGCCTTGAGCTCCTGCGGGACTACATTTCTTCGAGAAAAACAACTAGTGTACTTTAGCTCCTTAGCATTTTCAGATTCATCAATCTTTTGGTCCCCTGACATACTGCCAACTGGCTTTTTCTCTAGAATGTGTGGAAAAGTGGTTAGTTTTAGATTCTCCTACAATTGTATACTAATGAAGTTGGAAGCTTAAAGGAAACTTCAATATAAAACAGGTAGAGTAAAAGAAAAGGCTTGAATCTGATATGGATGCGTTCATGGAAAATACCTTCTTCAGTGAATCGATTAACCAAGTTGGAAGAAGATAACGTGAAGCTCTCGGTCTGATGCACTTTAACATCAAGTTGCTGTGAAGGCAGTAAATCCGCTAGTTCTTAGAGCAGACCAGTATATTGGTAATATAAAGAAACTGATTTGCTGCCCAAACTATAAGTATTATTGTGAAAAAGCTGAATTTATAATTAAGCATGAGAAATGATCTGATACTTCCAAAAAATCAACGAACTTCGCAAAAAAGAGCTATAGTTCAAAAATAGACACTGCATTAGAGGTTTATTACATTCCCGTTTAGAAAAAGGATGAAAATGTTGATTTAATGACTCGGATTCTCGTTTTTCTTCAAATATTAGCATCAGGGATAAAGGGTCTTAAAACTAACAAGCAGAGTTGTTACTAAGTTCAATTGACTTCTGGACTTTAGTTACCAATTATGAGCTATGACTTGCTTCTAGGATGAAAGAGAACTCTGCTATTACCTTTTCACTTGTCAAAGTATGATATGAACATGAATTAGCCTAATTAATTTAATTTTTGAAGAACCAACAAGCATTAGAAAGAAAGAAACAGCTCACATATGTGGGGGAAACTTTGCATATTGAAGAGTTGTTACTAATTAGCTCTTGTCCAGGATAATGGTCTGGAGATTTTGTTCCTATGCAATTTTCCGGGGATATGCTTGCAAAAGCTGGTGATAGCGTTTCTATGCATGCAGAATCTTGAGGGTAAGGACACCAAGCATTCTTTGGAGGACACAATTCTACACATTCCCTTGATGGATTGCATTCTCTAATGATCTTCTCATGATTTCTGGAATCCTCAGGATGTTTAGCAATATCTGGGTCCAAATTTTCTTTATGCTCGTCTGAAACATCCTTCTGCTTCCTTTCAATAGGTTTTTGTTCCTTGTTCAGCAACTCAAATGAATCTAGGAAAAGTTTTCATCTCAGCACTTCTATGAATTTATTGATCACTCAGCATAAAATCCACGGCAAAGCAAGCATAGGCTGGAGATTTACCTCTATGCTTTCTCTCCTCTTCTTGTCTCTCTGGACTTGGATGTTGGGGAGAACAAAATGATTTGTCATTACACAAATCTTTACTTTCTTTACTCGGACATAGATTCATCTGAAATACAAGTATATTATTCACTTATTACTCTTAGGATTTATAACAAATTTTGCAATAGAAAGATGCAATTAGAGTTAGGGGTATTCCCATAATTGTAGAAGTCACATGAAGCAACTGAATATTATGCTTCATTATCACCAAAACTACGAAGCAACAGCCGCACCTTATAGAGGTGCGGTGGCCGATAGGGCTTTGCACATCTATTGAGAAGGTGACAGCCACTGCTTTGGACCATTAGAGCAGAAACCTCAGCCAGGCAAGCAGGCTGTCTAAATATAGCTCTCCCTCCTAAAATTCCACAATTAGGATGCTGCTGTGCTTGTTGAGTTAAGTTTGACATTCTGCCAGAGTCTGCATTTAAAAGAGGTTCAACTTGATAAATCCACAAAAGAAAACCAGATGGAACCAAAAGTCTTAAATTAATAATCGTCCTATAATTCCTACCATTTAGTATAAATACAGATGAAACTCCACTTTGAACAAAAATAATTAACTAACTCCGATATAGAATGACTTCAATAACAGAAGCAAAAAATAAAAGATTATAGGAAGATCAGTGATGGTAAAAACAGAGATATTTGCAGAATATGTCAAAATCTTTCAGCACAAACTAAATGAGAGGAAGGATGTAAATGCGATAAAAGTAGATAATTGCTACCTTGAACCGTATCAGCAGAAACCCCTGCTAAAATCCCAGGTTCTTTAAGAGAAGCATCCCTTCCCAGAATTCCATAGGGACGATTCTGCTGCAAAGGTCGAGATAGATTGACTTCCCACCTACCAGAATCTGCATTACAATCAGGTGGCTCAACTTCAGTCAGTTGGATTGGAAAATTTGAGCTCCATCAATTTCGAAGTAGTAGTTTCATTTATATATATGCTAGGCTTTCTAACTAACTAATTTATGTCCTTCCTCCTATAGATTGAGCGCAGCAAATAAAAAAAAAAGTGAATAAGTCACACCATCATGACAATAATTGCAAATAAGTAAAAGCCTATTTTTCTCCTAATTGAGGAGGTTGAAATTATTTCAAAGTGGAACATTTATTTCCTAGACATTTTGTTATATATATATATATTTGAAGATGAATACCATTTGAAAAAGAAAATAACAATCAGCAATTTTACGTTTTCTTCAGTACCTGAATCACTCCAGGACGGTATTGTTGAACTAGTAATAAAAGAATCTTTAAGTCCGCTGTTAAAAAATTTAGAATACAAACGAACAAATATCAGGAGAAAAATTAACTTGATATTAGCAGTGTTAAATCAACAGGAAGGTAATTTTAGCATGAGAAGAAAATATGCTATTAAGCAATTAGATATATATACGCTTACCACAAAATCGATGAATCAAATCGGCTTGGTAAATCCTTACATAGATTCGACTCAGAAAGAGAGATAAGAAACTCTCTACCATATGAAAATTTTGACTTCCTGTAAAAATGTCTTCATTAATATCAGCATACAAGTGATCTAACAGGTTGATTATTGAAAACATGCAAAATAATAAGACAGTACAGCTAATAACGAGGCCGATTTCTCTTTCTTCCTTCCATTTTCTCAGCAACCAAACGTACAAATGAAATAAAAACAATTGAAAAGATAGTCACAAGTTGAAGCTCCAAAAAACTACAATAAAATCAAATTACAGAAAATTACTTGCAGGATTCTGGAGCTTTACTGTCATCATCTGATTCTGATTTTGGAAATGAACATTGAATTTCAAAATCTGAATCTGAACTCATATTCTTCACCAAAAGAAAAAAGTACAATCAGTGTGACTTCTCCTTCAAGTCGGAAATCCTGAAGACGAATTATCTTCTTTAAATGTAAAAATAAAATGAAATCAATCAATCACCAAACAACTGTGTACTTTGTGTATCAATGCTTTTAGAATCCTAACGTGCTATAAAGCTCTATGATCTAGATATTGACATAAACAGTAACAGACTGAATCGTCTTTGCTGTATGCTTTCCAAATTCGCATCACATGAATCAGCGTCAAACAAAACTCTAATCAAACTCTTAGGTGGCTTCCAAAGTTTCCTAAGAGAATATTTTCTCGAGAAAGTTGCAGTATTAAGTGCAATTTCCGTATGGAAGCAGAGAAAATGGAGAAAAAGTAGAGTACCAGCAGTGCAAAAAGAGATTGTCAGGCCTGGAGTCCAAGGACGGGCATTTGATTCGTGCTGTGCTCTGCAGAGTTGAGACAGACAAGGTATATATATATATGATTTAATTTAATATCATAGGCACTATAATCCCATGCGGAAGGTTTCATCTTAGAACATAATTTTTATGAAGTGTTGTACATTTTATTTGAGGATCATTTACGAAAAAAATCATCAAATTCAAATGACGGACATTAAGTAAACGTGACGCATAATCATCTTGCGGAATAGCCAGTTCTGCAAAATGATTTTGCGCAAACTGATTAATTTCGCATGTCTATAATGTGAAAGAGGAGAAAAATTACGATTACGGATGCAATTAGTGAGGTTAAATAATTAATTAGTGTAACGGACGAATGGGAGTGGGACACGTGGCGATTAAAGATCCACGCAAGACAGACTTGCAGAAGCCCACGATTCGCCGGACCGAGTTGCGGAACACGTGGCTGGAAGCACCAGCGGACACGTGGACGTAGCTCAGTTCGTCGCATCCACCAAATACCGAACATTACAGAAATTTCGCTAATGAAATTAGTCTTTTTTGCGTATATTACCTGCCTCAGGACATAAAATTACAATTTTGTATCTACATTTTTATTTAATCTATATTTTTTTCCATATTTTTAAATCAATTTTTTCCTATATTTTTAAAAAATTATGTTTTTTCTCCTTTCTTACCAGAAATATTAATGAAAATTAACAATTCATTTTCATTTCAACATATATTTGCTGGAAATATTAAAATACTGTTCCATCAATCGATTAATTTTTAAGTATATTGATGTTATTTCAATTAAACGAATATCATATTTATAATCAAAATAATAATCCGGACGAAATATAATTTATTAATTTTTGTCATTATATTTAAAAAAAAAATGAATAAAAGTGTATTAAGTAAAAACCGATCAAATCAGTTTTAAGCATTTATTAAATAATAGAAAGTTTTTTGTTTTGTTAATTTTGAAATATTTAACTTGATATGTTTGTCTAATAAATTTTTTAGTAAAGTCTCTTGGAACAAAATAAAACTATAAAATTTTGTGTAATTCATTATAAATTTATTTTATTATGCTTGGAAGAAAAAAAAATTGATTTTGAAATTTAAATTATTTAATCGAAACACGTGAATGAATTTGAATAAAAAATCATTTAAAAATAAATTCTAAAACTCCAATTTATTCATTCAAAAATGGGATAAAATTTATATGTTATTATAAATTTTATCAAGCATTTAAACTTTCATATAAGCTATTTTTTTCCATGAAATAAGCCATTAAATTAAACTGTTTATTTTCCTTGGCAACAAACGATGCTAAATAGAAGCATGAGTTAATCAAAAGTGATTGGATAAAATTTAGATGCACCAAACGAATAATAATAATAATAATAATAATAATAATAATAATAATAATAATAATAATAATAATAATAATAATAATAATAATAATAATAATAATAATAATAATAATAATAATATTATTATTATTATTATTATTATTATTATTATTATTAATTTTAATTAATTAATTAATTTCAATTTTTTTCTCCGCGTTAAATTAATATTAATAATTTATATTTTATATTAAAGTCATTTAATATGACTAATAAATTATTAAATATTAATTTAATAATATTAAATAAAGTTTTTAGAAATTTTTAATTTTTAATATTACTAATAATATTGTAAATATTGCTATGCATATATACTCTTAATAATAAAAAATTTACCGAAGAAATTTAGTTTTTCATAATTTTCCTATATTAAATCTCTAAATAAGTATGCTATATCGCAAAATTTGACTAACACTATTGTTATGTTCTAGTGCATAATTTTTTACATTATGGATATTTATAATTAAAATTAACAAATTAAATAAAACTAGACACGGTAAATAGTACTTAACTCTGCCTCAAATGTCGAATATCGTTCTGACACTGTTAAAATTATACTCCACTCGCCGTAAATCTCTTAATTGTTTTGTAATTTTTTGGAAAATTTTGATCATGGACAAATGCTTCCTCCTCATTATGCGAAATAGACATTTCGCTATTTGAGTATGCAAAGTTTTGATTTCGCATTCTCCCTTTGCGAAACAATGGAAAAAGGCACATGTTAATCGCTAATTGGACAAAGTGTTTCGCAATCTGGATATGCAAAACTGTTCTCCACGCTACGTGTCCTCTGGTTTCGCAATCTCTATATGCGAAACAGTAGTCCACTGCTAATTTTACCACATGTCTCTCTTGTTGGTCTAGAACGTTAATGACATGATTAGCATTAATTAATCATGCTCTACTGTCTGATTAACTGTGATTTCGCAATCTTAAATTTTCTTTTTTTTGCCCCCCATAAGCTATTGTTCTTCCGCATACAGATTGCGAAATTGTTGGTTTCTACATTAGGTCCATTTACTGTCCACCAATTGAATTTGAGTATTTTTTTTTTTTTTAAATAACCCTCAAAACAGAATTACTAAAGCTACCCTTACAATTCTATTAATTGTTAAACTTCCTTAAATACTAATTCTCCTAATAGCACCACCACAAAGACAAATCACCAAGTGTGGATTCCTGGTATTCAGCGAAAGTGCGACTGTGTTCGAACTGCTTTCCAGCGAAGATCAGCGTCTACTGGTCTGCAGTGATCGGTTCTCTGTATTGGATCTTTGCCTTCACAGATTATCTTTTTTCCTGTTAGGTTTTCCAGAAATAACTATAGACCGGAAAAGACTATCCTACCCGTCATACGTCTATACTAATTTTAATACCCGTATCTATACAAATCACGTAAAATAGGCTCTGTTTTCTCTTTTTGACGGCTGACAGAGCAGAAATCGTAAAGCACAAGGCAAGGGTTTTAGCAGGGTTTTGTAGAAACACTCCTCCCCCTTCCTTTTCATCGACTAATAAATAACAAAACCAGGAATCGGTTGTCTGATGATTTTGGTTTCTCTCCTATTCTTCAAGGTTCAATAATATTTCCCTGTTTATCTTTTTTTTGGTGGATGATCATATATTTTTCAGCAAAATTTTATTTGTATTTTGAAATTTCTCTGATGTATAGTATACTGTTTGGATTCTTTCTTTTGAATCTGAGCATGATTTTCTCTGGAATTTGGATTATCATTCTAATAATAGGATGTCTTGTTGGTTCTGTTCGATAATCTAATTTCTTATGAAATTAGCATAATGCTTTTCTTTCTTTGAGAATTGGCATATGAATTCCTGCTCAAATCATGGTATACGTAGGGTTTAGGTTATTGTTCTTGTTTGAGGAAATTTTGCTTCTTTTCTTGTTGGCAGCCCCAATTTTAATTGGAGTATTTGAATTAAAAACCATAATGTTAAAATCCCATTTGTTCTTTTACATGTGCTTTGGAGAATTCATGTATTGAATAACAGACTTATACATTGATATTGCTTTCCTTGTATCAGCAGAATGATGCAAATTCCAACCTTATCCAGCTTATTAATTCTGAAATTAAACGTAACAAAATATCTATTTGTTTATTTGTTATTTTTATTTCCGATATCTTTGCTAAGGGGGTGTTGTGATTTGCTGAAGTGAATTTGATTGGGTGGATGATCTCTACTTAATCTTTCTGCCCTTATACAGGAGTACCATAGGTTCCTACAATTTAGTGTTGGCCTCTAAGTCTGGAAAATTTTCCCCTTTTGTTTTGTTTTGTTTTTCTTTTTCTTTTTTTTTTTTTTTGTTTTTTGGTTTTGTGTGTGTGTGTGTGTGTAAAAGATCAACTGCTAAAGTTAATCTTATATCTGAAAAATTTGATTGTGGGTGTGATAGCATTTGAGGGCTCTTGAGTTTAGTTTGCTTCTGTTTGTGAGGTTTATTGTTTCTTGGAGTGTTCTTTGAATTAGGAACTCCATCCGGCTTTTATTGTGATTGTTAATTTTATATGCAATTTAGTAGTATTAATTCTTATTACGCTTCTTGTTTTTATGTCATTTGATTTCTTGATAAAAAGGCATTGATAAATGCTTGATCCTTCATTAATTACTTATTTCTCTTTTTTCTATCTCAATTTTCATTCTTTTCAATTTCTATTTTCATTCTTACCAAATTGTCAAATCATGAGGCTATTTACTGTTTTAATTTCCTAGCTTAAATGGCATACTACTGGCATATGCTATTCTACAACGGATACCAACTTCATCTCTTTTCCGTTCTAGGCAAATTTTTAAGGGAGAGAATACAACAAGGTGAGGATGCCCACTAATGCTAGGACGGCTGTGGCCACTGCCACTCCTCAGACCTCTTGCCGAGCCCTCAAACAAAGTACACTTTATAATCCAGGCATTGCTACCAAAATTGCTGCTTACCGGTGGTATGTGTTTTCTGATTTTCTACCCAAAAACAAGACTGACTTGAGTGCATGATGTAAACGATAGGAATGTGCTTAAAATTATAAGCATAATTAGCTTCAAACATCACATTGTCCTATGCAATTATTTATGTTTATTTTATGCATTTTTTTTTTCTATTAGAAAAAAGAGAGAGAGGATTGAGCAATGTAACAATGACTATGTGAATGAAGACAGATTTTTCTGATAAAGCAATTTTACTTTTGGGGAATGTGAAATTTGAACTTTGTAAGTGATGAAATATGATATCTGCTAAAAACTATGCGGGTGGGAGTTTCTCCCATTTATTCATTTCTTGTTTGATATATTTTTGCACATAAGCTTTTGTACTGTATGTATTATTTTGTATCAATAATATGAAATAAAAATATACAACATATATGTAAGAATGTGATTATTGAATGGATGCAGCAAGGCTGTAGGGGCAAGTAAGTCGTTGTCAATGAGCATAAGTTCACAATTTTCTAGCCAGTTGCTTCATGCCTGCGTTCCCAAAGGTAAATAAATTTCCCTATCTTACATTGCATTCTTGTCTTAGCATATATATATGGTTGTGATATGAAACTCTTAAGATTCTAGAAAATGTTATTAATTCTTATTTGTTTGGGAAAATTCATAGGAAATGAATGATATAAGTTGTATGCAAAGAGAAGCAGGATTGACTTTCTCCCCCATGTTTAATCATATTGAATAGCTGCTAGAGTAACTGAAGTTAAACATGCTAATGAGACCATATACTATGACCTAATGCATCATGAAGCAGAGTATTCCAAGCTGCTTTCTTTCTTTATGCTGGGGAGGATTCAAATAAGATACTGATTGATATATCACAGCATAGAATACAATGAATTTGTCAAATGAAAAAGGAACCAAGTTAGAAGTATATTCCTGAAAGTTTTGATAGAGTTTGATCAAGTTTGTGATAGAAATTCGGCCATTTGTGCAGAAAAGGAGTTGTCTCATCGTTCTGCTGCAGCGACAGCATTCTTTGGGAATGAAGTTCCACATAGAATCCGAAGGCAAAGCTCTCTTAAAGCATATAAGAGTGACTTTTTCAGGTTACCCATACCAGTATCAGTTGAGAAACCAGAATGGTGGTGGAGAACTTTAGCTTGCGTCCCATATTTAATAGCGCTTCAGATATCGGATACAGGTTATTATATTCATCCATTCCTAGAACATTACGACTACTTGGGAGATATGATATATTATGTTCCGGGAGCCATATCTCGATTGCCAGCATTGTTCATAATGGGATACTATTATGTAGCGTATCTTGGAATAGTGAAGAACAAAGAGTTTCCACACTTCTTGAGATTCCATTTCATGATGGGGATGTTACTGGAAACAGCATTGCAGGTGATATGGAATTGCAGCAATTTCTTCCCACTAATACATTACAATGGAGGAAGGTACGGAATGTATTATTGGGCAGGTGTGGGATTTGCATACATATTGGTGATATTGCACTGTGTTCGTTGTGCTCTAGCTGGTGGCTATGCTAACATCCCTGTTATTACTGATGCTGCTTTAGTCCATACTCTCTTCAACATTGGTGGTTTCCAACGACCCCCCTTCTAGTTTTTCAGAAACTAAAACAAAGATAGATATCTTGTTTTGTAATAAAAAATACTAAGTTTTATTTGAAAGTATTGATTGTTAAGACCTTCATTTTCTAGAACAGAAATCTGGGTCGACTAAACTGATGAAAAACCGAAAACGACTGGTACCAATAAACAACACAACATTTAATTAAACGAAGAGTCAATTAGTATATTTATTCACTAAATTTTATAATTCTAATGTATTAGTTAACTACTTTTTTTCATTCAATTGATTAGTAAAAGTGAAACATTTATTTTGAGATTGAGATAATAGTTCTTTTATGTTCAGTAAGAATTATCAAACACCTTATTAATATAAAAAAACATTCAATTGATTAACTAAACCGACAAGTAGAACATGAACATCGTTACCAAAAGAAAATATACATCTTCTACTATGATATTTTGAATGCGTATGTGAAAAATAAAAAATAAATGGTTGCAGGGTCAAAATGATCAAAACCCCAAAAATAAAAGACATCAAATATACTGGAGGCCAGACTTTATCAAGCAATAGACAAAATCTCATCCTAGTTTCCAAAAGAAGCATATGTTCGTCACTTCAGCACCAGCACCTCCCCAAGTTGCTGCAGCTTTGGGGAAAGAAAAATGATCAAAATTAAGCACAGTAAACACCTAATTTTTATACAAGTAGATGGATATCTGGTTTACTACAAAATCCCAAAACCAAAATTAAATGGCGGGTACAGAAGTTAACGGTAGGTACATTACCTTTAGCAGTAGGTTCATCTTGAGGCTTCATGGCTGGGAAAAGCAGCACTTCCTGGTTGTAGACAAGAAAAGACATACATGAGATGGTGAATGTTAAACACATCCTCACACGGATACAAGTGCACATAGAGCCAAAGTGCAAACCTTGATGTTCTGTGAATCAGTTAACAGCATAGCTAGTCGGTCAATACCCATTCCCCAGCCTCCAGTTGGCGGTAGCCCAAATTCAAGAGCAGTGCAAAATGTTTCATCATAGGCCATTGCTTCATCATCACCTGATTGTCGGTCCTGATGTTCGACAATACTTTAAGAAAACAAGTTCAAAACAATTTGCAGAATATGCATACATTGTGCAAAGGTGAGATACCTTAAGTTGTCCAATAAATCGCTCTCTTTGTACTACAGGGTCATTCAATTCTGTGTATGCATTGCAAAGCTGAACATTTTAAAAACAACCATGAGCATGATTAATACAATAAAAAAGAAAGATTTAAGTGCTCCAACTCCTGAATCTAGGGGATTGTTAATACCTCATGCTTGTTCACGAATAATTCAAAGCGTTCAGTCAAGCCTGGCCTTGATCTATGCCACTTAGCCAGAGGACTCATAATCTCAGGGTGGTTGATAATGAAAGTAGGATTCACACAAGTTTCCTCAAGAAAATGCCCAACCAACTGTATGCACAAAAACAATAAAATCATTACTATAATATTATTTTTCATTTATTCCTTTTTTTGGTAATTTGGTCAATAGGGGAAAAAAATGTTTTGATTGATATATACTAGACTATCATAATTTTAAATACACATTGTATAGAGAATCAATATCAAATGGATAACATTACAATGCAAATTAAATGTTCATTCAACAAAGAAAAAATCATTATGCCAGAAAAAGCAAGCTAATTTATTGAAAACTGCATGTGGATGCAATTACCACTTGGCTGCATGAACAAGAAATTCATGGCAAACCAACAGATATTATCAAACAACTAGAAAACAAATAAATAACAAGACCAAATTGACTTAACAAGCATGCAAAAACTGATTTGTTCCTTCATACACTTTTGTAATCAAGGAAAAAAATGCCAATGATCGGATACCTTATCCTAATTTACATGTCTGATCAAAAAAATAAGAGGAAAGAATAACAAGAAGGAAAACCTACTTTATCCAACAGACGAGTTGTTGTCTGAGGAGGGGGACACTTAACCTCAAACCTCTCACATGCAGCTATCAGATACTTATTAGTTTCCTCGCTGGATAGATCATCCTTTGGAATGTTGAGGTTGGCAATCTTCTCCAACTCCTCTATCATGTCAATTCGTCTGAACCATTGATAGTATTTTGTTAGATCAGTCCCAAATAATTATTTTGCATTCATGCAAAAACTTATACGACAACATCCTACAAACCTAAAAGGTGGTGTGAAGTCAATCTCAATTGGTTCCTTGTCAAGCCCATTAGCATGGTACTTAATTTTGTAACCACCAGTCAGTTCCTTGACCATTCCTAATTTGAATAAACAAAAAGCAGAGTAGAAGCATAATATCAAATTATCTTTTTAATTTGCAACAAATGAAAGGAAAGGCTTGATACCCAAATCCAAAAACACGTGAGCCATACCACTCAACAAGCTCTCAGTAAGCTCCATCAAGTCGTTGTAGTCCGCAAAAGCCATGTAGAACTCACAGGTAGTAAACTCAGGATTATGAGTCAAATCAATACCTTCGTTTCTAAATTGTTTACCTATCTCATAAACACGGTCAATACCACCAACAACTAGCTCTTTAAGATAAAGTTCTGGTGCAATCCGCATGTAAAGTGTCATGTTCAATTCATTATGATGAGTCACAAATGGTCGGGCAGCAGCTCCACCAGCAATCATGTTCATCATGGGCGTTTCAACCTATTAAAATGTAGATATAGGTAGTAAGAAAAATATGATAAAAGTTACAGCAAGCTCTAACATGGGTAACCTTAGAATTGCAACTCAACAGAACTAACCTCCAAGAACTGAAGGTCATCAAGAAAGCGTCTAACATATGATATGATCCTAGACCGTGTCTTGAAAATCTGTCGAACTTCTGGATTCAGCATCAGATCCAAATATCTTTGACGATAGCGAGTTTCCTAGGACAATGCAAAACTGTAAATCAATACTCAACTATACACAGACAATTGCTGAAAATGTAAATCACTTTCGAACCTATTCTAGTTCTAGGAAAAGTAATGAAGAATGGAAGGATTTCATATAACCGTCACATGCAATCACTGGAAATATTATATATGACCAGTTTATTTCTTAGTCTATGTAACTTAAAAGCAACAGAAGGAATAATATATATCGAACTAATTGCATTAGACAAGACAGTGGAGTGATTCTGTCATATAAATACGCTGATAATGATCCAATTGCATGGAAGAATAGATGACAGGGGGCAAGGTATGTAACTTAAAAGGCAGTGTAGTATAATATATATTGAAGTAATTGCATTAGACAAGAGAGTGAAGTTATTCTATCATATAAACACTCTGATAATGAACCAATTGTAATTGAAAAATGGATGACAAAGGACAGGGGGGGCAAGACATAAATCTTAAATCTTATTGGACCACCCATATATTGCCACGGAATTTCAGAACTTAAATTTATTAGATGTTCTACTCTGGAATCAACTGCAACAATAACAAGCTATCCTTACCATTAAAAGTTCAGATTCACGCAACCTACTAAGGTAAAATTACTGGGAAAGATATCATAGTAAAGTTATTGTCAGGAAATGCAGGGAAGTGCTGAAATCTTAAGGTTTATAGATCATGCATTCACAACATTTTTGTAGCAAACAAGGAAAAAAGGGAATACAGTTTCCAGTGGGATTATTGTTGTTAATGAGTTATATCTATCATATGACTTGGAAAGCCAACAAAGAAAGTTATGATGTATTATTGTTGTTGGATTCATATGAAAGAATCAGAAAAGTAAAAAAGAAAAAATAAATAAGAACTTAATAGCAGCATTGGTAGAAATTTAAGAATGCTCCTTGTGTTCTAGTTCTGAGTTCAATTACTAATTCATTACGTGCATGAGACACCATAACTTTTTTTTTTTTGGCATAATATAGTGGTCAGAACCCATCACAAACTGGCATGAAGTCCCCAATAGTTTCCTCCAACAGCAAGTTATATTAAAAAGGATTAAAAGTAAATATGGCTTCATATACAAGTATGATGCTGTAATTTTAATCGATACCATAATTACAGCATCATACTTGTATATGAAGCCATATTTACTTTTAAAGACTATGAGAAACGTGGGCTCACAAGGGATGAGCATTGGAACCCATGTTGCACCAAACCAATTAGCTTGTGCTTGATCCAATACTCATCCCATTACAAGTTCCTTACATATTCTATCATTGCATATTGTATCATTATCCAATGTTGATCTGTCCCAACAACTGCAAACCTCACATGCAAGTAACAAGATAAACCAAACATCAATTTTGTTAATACCTGATCTTTCAAAATGTATGTTTCAGGGTTCCTGGTATGTCCTGGAAGCCAACTAGTTTTCTGAAAGACAATAATAGACAATCAAATTACAAAGATATTTCAAGAAACATCAAATAAGCAGCATTAAACTTTCTTCATACTCACATTTGCATGGTCTGCACCAGGTTTTTCTCTTGGCATCATATGAAGGCAATGAGATAGGACGACAAATGATTTTGGAAAAATACTCAACTCTCCCCTTTTAGTTTTCCCTGAAACGACAAACAAATCAAATGATGTCTTGTGAACAAACAAAAATACATATTTTCAGCACAGCACATGCAACAAAAGATGGTTTAAAAACAAAATGAGACATTTTTATTTTTCATAAAAATAGGAACGAACATGAAAATAGGACAACAAAAAATGTTTTATATGTTTGACCTGAACAAATGTTAGCAAGAAACTTAAACAATATATAGCAAAATAACTATCATATGTCTAACCTGGAAATCCAGTAACACCAACTATATCACCACGCTTCACTTGGGAATGAAAAGTAGCAAATTGAGCTTCATCCATGTCTGACTTGCTGAAATTAGCAAAAATCTAAAATAAATTAAATAAGCAATGGAGTCGGGTGGGTGGGGAAGGTACATACATCCAATAAATTAACATCCAGAAGCACAATTCAAATGACAAATTACATACATATATATATAGCATCACATTCCTAGGAAATTAGCCAACCAAATATCAAAATCCCAAAAATAGCAATCCATCTCATCCATTCACACTTCTCCACAACTAGAAAAAAAAATTAAAAGGATAAGAAGAAAATGCAGAATTATAGACTTGCAAACTACAAGGTAAGGCACATAACAATAATTGGTTACCTGGCATCAGCCATCACTTGGACTTTAACATCATCACCGTGCAAATCATAAAAAAAGAGCTTTGAAGATGAAGACCGTTTCTTCATTATCCGTCCTTACATGAAAAAGACAATAATAATTATAATAATGTCATTAAAAACTTGAAACATGACAACTATATTAAATTTCAAATGCAAAAAGTCTGAGGTCTTGGATACCTGCCAATGACACACTATCGTTTTCAAGATGTTCTCCGTTGCTAATGGGTCCATACTTCTCAATGTACTCCAAGATGGACATTGAAACGAAGAATTTGTGGGGGTACGGGTTCTTCCCATCTGCCTTGAGTGAGGCAAGATACTTAACTCTGTTTTCAAAGTATTGCTGATTTAAAAGCAAAAAAGAGCAGCATTAATGAGTAAAGGTCATAACATAGTATTATTCTATTATTATTTCATGCCTAAGCTAAGAATCAAAGCATACCGTAGGATCCATATCGTCAGCCTCGGATGCTGCAGATTTCTGGCTTTGGGTGCTAGCTCTGGCTGCAGCCTAGATAACCAATAATGATGAACAGCATTAACAACGTTTAATATTTACAAATTTTGAATAAACACAATCTAATTTAAATTGACAAAATGCATTCTCAAATTTCACAATAAAAAGTACCTGCTGGGCCTTCTCCTCCTCTTTGCGGCGTCTCTCTTCCTCCCTCTGTTTGTTTTTCAATTCCTTCTTGCGAGCACTGCCGATAAATAAAAAACATCGAAATTATCCAAAGACAAAAAGGCTGATTAAAATCCAATGCTGGAATTTTTTTGGTTTAGATTTAGGAAACTCACTTCTTGCTCATGGTTTCAGCTGGAGATTCCACCTCTTTGGGCGTTTCATCAACGGAGCCTTCCATTTTACTGTTCTTCGTTTCAAGGGGAAGGAGAGAGTGAGTGTGCGACGAAAAAATTTTTGGCAGCTAGGTTTTATTTAGGGTTTTGCTTTTTTTTTACTACACTTTAAATGCTTTAGTTCTATTTCCAAAACATCATTTATAACCGTCGATCTCGTCCTGGCTCAACTACAGTCGTCAGATCAAAACCTTATATTTAAATTAAATATTGATACGACGACGATTTGTTCTTCTCTTACTCTTTGAAAAAGCGAAAAACCACACTCGACTGTCTTACGCTCGGGTGTCTCCACAATCGCCCTCGTATGAATCTTTCCTTTCTTTCTGTTTTGGAAAAAGAGTTGCGTTGTTCTGTTTGTTTTTTTCGGGAAATTGCAGTTTGAGTGAGTTTGATTTGAAATTTTTTGGTTTAATCTTGTTGGGATTATTGATGGAAATTTTTAGTATTTTTCGATTCCGAGTATGATTTTGTTTAAATTATTGTAATAATATTCTGAATTGCGTTTCTTCATTTTTTGTTCCAAGCTTTTGGATTTTCTTTTCTTTTGCTTTTTGGGAATCTTCAAATTCTGCTGATTGTTATTAAAATGCTACCTGTCTGTAAATAATTTTTCCGGATTTCTTATAATAATGCATAGGCAGTAGTTGATTAAATGCTTGTGTGAGGTTTTGGATTTAGAGATTTTGCCTTTTCTGTTTGTTATTTCAGCAGAGAAATAGAGTGAAAAAGCAGTATCAAATATGGCTTCAAGTCTCCTGAACAGGGCATCAGTTACTCATCAAACTCCAAGCTTATTTAGATTATCCATCAGCTTCCTCAGAAGCTTGAGTACTTCTACGCCTTCTGCAAATGCCTCTTCAACTTCTTCTGCTTCAAAGAAACCAAAGCGGAGAAAGAAGAAGAACCTGTTTGAGGTGGCTCAGTTTTTACCCAATTGGGGACTTGGTTACCACATGGCTAAATCTCACTGGAAAAATGTTTCTTATGAGATCACCAAGATCAATCTGTACAAGGTCTTTTCCTTTCCTTTCTTTGATATCTCTGTGTGGGTATAACTTGAAAGTAATTTTGTGTATATGATTATGACTAGTTGGGGATATGCCCTTTTGAGAGGGTTTAGGATTTTATGTTTCTTTGGAATTTATTGTTCAGTTTTAAACAAAACAGTTTTGACTAATGAGATAGTTGGAAAGCAAAAAATTTGTTGACGGTTCAAGAGTTAAATGCTGTTTGTATATTGCAGGATGGTAGGCATGGAAAAGCTTGGGGGATCGCTTACAAAGACGGTCAGTAATTTGCTTCTTCCATGTTTTGTTATTTGATTGAAAAAACTTGAAACAAAAAGACCTCTTCTTGTGCTGCATTTGTCACTTGAGTTAATTGATATTGATAGTTTAGCAAGGGATTCTCAGAAACAAGTGTGCTTTGTCTGGTATAGAAGTTCAATGCTTAATATAGGTGGTTTTAGATTTGAACCAAACGGCTGTTAATTCTGCAGTTGGTGCGGCTGGAAAACAAATT
The DNA here is from genome assembly GCA_948099555.1 of Croton setiger. Lineage (NCBI taxonomy): Eukaryota > Viridiplantae > Streptophyta > Magnoliopsida > Malpighiales > Euphorbiaceae > Croton > Croton setiger. The sequence continues at coordinate 95,885 of CANUEY010039879.1, forward strand.
TGACCCATTAATTAAGTTCCCTAACAAGTATGAGTTTGTGAAGCAGGAGTAGCAGCAGATGCTCCAAAGAAGATAAGTGGAGTTCATAAGCGTTGTTGGAGATACATTCCAACCCTAACAACAAAACCAACCTCCAGAGAAGAAACTGCATCAAACCCTGTACTTCAAAATTGATAAAATCTTCATCTTTCTTTTTGGATTATCCTTTATTTGAACGATGCCATTTTGCTTAATATCAAATGTTATGTTGCATATTATTATTATAATAACAGATACAAATTTGTTTTAGTTCTTTAACTAAATTTCTTGTTTTCAAATGAATTAATTGCTACGAAGGGTATGACTCATCCCTATTATTACTCATCCCTATTATTAGGGGTTACCGATGACTCATCCCTATTATTAGCTACTGTTCTCAAGGCCAGGTACTACCCTAATTCTTCTTTTAGGGCAGTGATTAATTGTAATGGGAGCTCAGTGGGTCATTGGTGACGGATATTCTGGAAGGATTTGGGGAGATACCAGCGCAAAAACTTAACTGTGACAAGCTCTTGGTCAAGTCACAGACCGAAAGTTGGTCATTTTGTTCATACTTGAAGGGCTGGTATTTACAAAAGATGTATGTCGCTTGCAAGCCCTAATATCCTCCAACAGTATATAATAATCTGATAACGGAGCAGAGTTTAAAAGGTACTCAAGTTCCATGAGCATAAGTGCAGTCAAATCAAAGCATATGATGATTCGGTACATTATGACACAAAAAACAGATTGCTTAAAGCATTTGTCAGAGTTTACAATCCCAGATGTATTTGTATTAGTAGCTGTCAATATCCGTTTCTGGTCTTCGAAGATAGTACCGCAGGCAGTTCATCAGCACCTAAAGAATCATAAGCAAAATTAATCAATCTTTAGTTTTAAAACGTGTATGCTATGCTTTCTACTTCAGGACATAAGATGCAAATTCATCTATTAATTAGTTTGCCAAGCACAGAATTTGAGGTATTGGGAATTGTATTAAATGAATCGTTAGTGGCCTAAACACAAAATACTTATGATGCAACATTTTAATTTATTGTAACTTTACAACCAATCCAAAATCAGGTTGCAGTTTCGTGATTTTGTCAACTCATGGTTTGAAATGAAATGTCAAGAATGCAAAATTTTAGGTTTGTTATCACACATTAGTATATAATTAAGAAAAAAAATTGAAAAAAAAAAAAAATCAGCAAATTGAAGTACAATTGTTTTTTCTGAACTTCGGGTGGTGCTAGAATTGCATAACATTTTACAATGCTCCCAAGTGTTATTTTGCATCAAGTCATGTTCAGTTGATTTGTAATAGACTAAGAACTCATTTGCTCACATTTCCAACAACCGGACGAAAAATAATGATTGATAATCAAAACAATATACCATTGACAGCTAACCAGTTACCTGAGACAACGAACTGTTTAATGCTGCCCCTCTGTAGCTGACATGAAATTTGTCTTTGGCTATCAATCCCTAAGTGAATTAGCAGAAAGTTAGAGATAAGTGCATGATGAGAAATACTTGAGGGAATGTGAAATGTGTTTTGAGGTGAAGAGACCTCTGTTTCAATCTCTGCTGATTCAACATCGACATTGATATCAGCCATGATTTTAATGACTTCTACCACTAATCCAGGACGATCTGCCGTCTCAATGTACAGCAAGCTGAAAAAATTATTTCTTTATCATTTCACAATCCTCCCTAATTGGAAGAAAGAGAGATTAAGAGATAAAAGGGTGGAAAAGTATAAATTTTCATTGTTATTTTTCCTTCTAATCCAAACAATAAAGAAAATAAGGAAAATGAAAAGTAAATCTTTCCTCCCATTATTTTCCTTCCTTCCCAAACAATCTATTAATTGTAACGTTAAATCATTAATCCATGTATATGTGTGTACCTCCGCTTGGGTCCATCATCTCTGACATGTATATGAGTTGCAACATCCACATCAAGCTGCCGCAGATGAAATCATTAATTTTCTAAAACATTATTGATATATGGTAAAAAAATTCTCCCATAAAAAAATGATAGTAGTAAATAAAAAATATGAAACCAATAAAATAAAACTAAGTGAAATGCCATGTGTCAAGGAAACAGTTGACACTCCCAAGAGCTTTGAAAAATAGAACATGTTGATGAAAAATACTTTTATAGAGATAATTTAAATTCGAGTATATGGTGTGAAAAAGAAAATGTATGATGAAAAGCTTTTCCTTCAATTTCCGCATTAAGAAGAAAGAAAAAGAAAAATATAACAAATGTTTAAGAAACAATTCTCAAAAATCAATTAAAAAAAAAGGAACTGAATCTTATTAAACAAAGAAATTCGGGGACAAATTTCCTCCGAAACATGTCAAACATTGAATTAAATAGTTAAATATAGAAAATTAAAAAAAAAAAAATGAATGAAATCCACCAGTTCAAGCCCTAAGTTGACCCCTACCCAGAACTTTTTATTAAACATCAAGTTTTGACTTAATGTTTACAATTTATGTTTGGCTTTATCATATATAATAACCAGATAGATAATATATTTGTAAATAGACACATGAACAAACAAACCATGCCTCCTAAGTCCTAATAAAAAAAGATTATTTGCTATTAAGCACCGTAAATGTGATTTATCAGATATTACATGAAATATTTTCCTCAAAAAAAAAAAAAAAAAGTTATTACATGAAATATACTTTGATGACCGCACTGCACATTGCATGAAGAGATTGCTTATAAACCAATATAAAAAGTCCTGGGTAAATAGTTGAAAGCTGAATTAAACAGTTGGAGAACATAATTTCAACACCAGGAAGACCATTACACGGGCTAAGGAATAATGCAAGGCTTACGCAAATAAAAATAGAAAAGTACAGACACAACTAGTAAGCATGATAAAATGCTGAAACTACAATAAAGCACAAAGACAACAGTTGAATATTCAAGTAGCACACACACCAAGGCATAGCCTAGTGTTAGATGGATATGTAACCTATGGGTAGGTTCTAGGATCAGTCCCCTCCCCGATCCCAATTAAAAAAAAAAAAAATCCAAGCAGCACTACTGAACAATGTTTAACTTGCCCAAAAATTGGCTCGCCTTTGGTCCATTGCAAATGATAATTTACAGACACAAACAACCCACAATATCACTAGAGATAAACATTAAGGAAAGCAACGTTCAAAATGCAGGAGAAAATACAGACATTGCTTAATAAAGTTACCTTTTTCTCAGGAGCTTTAATTCCAAAAGCCTCACCCATAGCAAGTAGCTCACTGGATTCCTAGAGAGAGCAAACAAATACCAATTCATGGCTGTCAGGGATGTTATATTAATTCATTTTCATAGAAATATGATGTTGAAAGATAACTTTCTCCTACATCTATTCAATGAAAAAAAAGGAAAAATTTTAAGTAACATTTAGAAAACAACAAAATGACCAGTACTGAGAGAAATATATGAACTTGGCATACATACTGGATGGTACTTCAAAAGATTGTTAATGATGGTAAGTCGAATTCTCTCTAACATATCAGGATCTTCAACCTTGCGCCCATTGTCTCTAGAACAATCAAAATTGATTTATAATTTCAAAGAAAAAGTAAAAAAAAAAAAAAACATATAGAGACAGAGCATTCTAATTGGGCTATATGTAAGTAAAGACTTCAAATGGTCAAACCTAAGCAGCAAAATGGAACATTCTCAATAAATTCTACTGTAACTGCATGAATTTTTAATCTCCATATCAAAGAACAGAAAGAACCACAATGAAAGATAACTTACAAACGTGTAATGAAGAATTTGGTTTTCTTGACAGGTCCTTCAGTGATAACAGATCCTTTTGCCACATCCAATCCCAAATCTTTCAAGGCCTTCATCTGCCCTATGATAAACCAAGTCGATTAACAAGCATTCTAATGTTATTAAAGGAAACGTTAAATATACAAATTTCAAAAGAAAAAAAAAATTTCATTCATTAAATTTGAAGAATTGCAATCATATGCTATCAACATTGAATATGATAATGTAACTAATCCCTATCCAATGTGTATTACTGCTTGAGCCTTGTGGTTGAGCATAAACATAAAATGCAAATAAACAATAGAACCATATTGAAAAACAGCCACCAGCCGAAGGTTTTCAAACATGGCCCAACAATCAAAATGGTAAAAGCAAATAAGTCACAGCTCATAGGTTAGAGGTCAAATTCGGGTTCATCCAAATTTAAATTTACAAAATATGACTTACATACAAACATTTCGTAATGAGAACCGATAACCAGATTGAGTACATCAGAATAGTCCTTCTCAAAGCATTAATGTGTTATATTTTTGCACTTTCCCTTAATTCTTACCATTATGAATTACATGTCATTTGCATTCCACTATTTATGAGTAGTAATTTGACTAAGATTTTAATAGTAATTTGAGAAAGTTTAGGATGTTATGCATAAGGTTTCATTCCTTATATTTCCAAATTTACTACCACAGTTGTCTAAAATATTTGTATCATTTATTTTTGTCAACTGCTAAGTGCCAACAAAGTCAGCTAGTCAGAAACAGTACCATGACTCATTTCTAGCTTTTCTAGCCAGGTTCATTTGAAAACACTGCACCAGCCTCAACCAACTCCAGTTGTCACTAACCTCAGTTGGCTCACTGATGAGTGAAAACAAGACTACAAAAAATTTCTCTTCTTTAGTATACTCTATTTTCTTCCACTGGAATGAAAAGTAAGCAAAAGGGGTTGTAGGTACAAACATTAGCATGGTTATATTATAGAAAGATCATCAACTTTAATCATCTTCTTCAAATGCCAGAAAATATTACTGGTTTCAACTTCGGTGCTGTCAGTCTTACAACCGCACAGTTTCTCAGGAAATTACATACAAGAAACCAAGGGTACTTCAATACGAGACCTATGGTTGTTTTCATCGCAAAAAAATTTACACTTAAGGTAACCTCTGCATCGTATAAGAATATGAAAACTAAAGAAGGATAATTGATGGGTTTTTTTTTTCTCTATTTAAAAAAAAAATAACATCAATTAGCCTTCTTTCTACAGGACAGGCGAGAGGTTAAACTGCAAGATCAGTGGCAAGTTTGGGGCTTGTTAAGATTTAAAGACCACATTTCGGTATCAATGATGGAGGAAGCAGGCAAAAACTACGTTACCGTATCAATAAGAGCTCCAAGACGATCTCCAAAGCTAATTTGCACAATAGTTGAATCAGAATCAGAGTCTTGATCAATCAGAACTACAGGCATCGGAATATCATAGGCATCTTGCTCTGGTTTCTGCAAGCATCACTATACTATAAATTTCTGGAAAATGACAGCAAAAACTACTGATACACCAATTTTCAGATGTGGAAAGCTTCAATTTCTTATATCAAAATTAATTTTATAGATTACAAACTCTATGCAGGAAATAGCTTTTAACTATTTCAGTTGGGCAGGAAAATACATGTAACAAGAATTAGGAACCCAAAATTCAAGCTGTAACAGAAATACATAATAACGATGACTTATATAACTACTAGATATTTGGAGGAAAAGAAGAAACAGAAACTGATTCACATAATAGGTCCTTCTACCATTGATGATTGATGTATATATAAGAGAAACGAATCATATTTATCTAGCAAAGCATAATATAAACAAGAATCTACAACACTAGTTTGCAACATTTAACCAGAAACAACATAGTTCACTTGATGATACCAATACTTATAACATGCTGTGAGTAAATACATGCCTACACTTCACGCATGCAATAAAGTGCCAAAAAGGTGCAGCAGTACAAATATGGGATAGGTAATCCACACAAAAAAAAGCAAAGAAGCATACAGGCTATCAGTACACATAATTCAGATAAATGTACAATTTAACCCCTGACTAGAGGAAGATCCGATGAAAAGCATGAAAAAAGTAGCCTTTAAAAGCTGAAGTCACATGGCTGAATAACCAAAATCGGATGCTTGTTGGGATATAAAGCTTAATCTCAGTAACCAAATATTTAACACCACAAATGCTCAATCATGATTGGATGTCAATTTTTATTAGTAAATAATATCAAATGAAAAGAAGGCAGAAAACAAAGTGCTCTCACTAGTGATTGGTGCTGGAAAATGACCATCACCCATTCTCTCCACAGATCTTCAAACTTAGCACGTATGTTGACAAAATGTTCAAAGTGTGACAAGTAATAAATGATTGATGTAAATAAACGCAACTTTTGAGTTGACTGAACAGCCTTTCTGAATTATCTTCCAAGGAAACATAGGCAATATAGTACTCATCAAAAGCTACTCAAAAACATATTATCTCATAAGAACTTATGCATGATTACATAGTTTGTGAATTTCCTTAAATCTGCACAACCAATATATAATATAAAATGCATGAAGGCTAGCCCCTAAAATGCGGCAGTTCACTCTAAAGGAGAAATACACCCCAACATGCACTATAATAAATTAGTACCTCAATTATCGCATGATTATCCAGGTAAACAATAAGTTACATGAATTAAATCCACTTCTTAATGAAATTATCTCCCAAAAAGATCTGCAACAACTTATGCTAAAGATCAATTAAGTTTCTTCCAACGATATATCTCATCTACATTGGACAAGCTTCAAACATCTAACCTTGATAACCTACATTTAATAGATATCCTTCATACTGTGGCTCATGTAGGAAATGCTAGATGACTTAAAGATATGATCAAAGGTACCATTTCTTGAGGCGAGGAATCAAGGATTTGAATTCATTTGGCATACTTAACCTAAGATTACTTCGCAAAAAGCGTCAATTTAGACTCCAGCTTTACTCCAAGATCATACTTCAAAAAGCTTTTCAAGCAAACAATTGAAAAGAAATTCTTTTAAACCTAAATTTCATAAACAAGGATGTGATCATGAACTATTATTCCTATCAGAAGCCCAAAAAAAAAAAATTGGAATCAAGATTCCTAAAAGAATTGCCTATCAGTCCTCCAAAAACGTTAACCAAGGGAAACGCTGATCATATAAAATAGAGTAAAAACGTAGATGAATGATAGAACCATATGTTCATGCGCAATACTATTTTCAGGGTCAAGAAAAAGATTTAAAGATAAAGAGCTAGTAGTAATGCAACTGACCAATGGCATAGAGCCTGCTGCATTTGCGTTATCGGTGGAAGCATACAAAATGATCCTGCGCAAGAGTAGTTCAAAAACCAATTCCAACCAGTAAACATAATAACCACTAACAAATTCATCATCCGATCATATAAAAAATAATCTCTCACATAAAAGTTCTCATTTCCGAAGCAACCTAAAACCTAAATTCCAAAACACAGACTATTTTCTCCGTCTCTCCAAATTAAAAAGTAAATTTGAGATAGTTCAAGTGATCAAGAAGAAATCCAAAGCGAACTACAATAGTAGGTCAAAACTCTACAGTCAGTAAACAGAAAAGACTACCATAACCAGAGTTTCCCGTCAAATAACGAACAGAATTTTACCTTTTCCTAGAGAAAACGAGTCCGGCTTCCCGTCCGGAGAAAAACTTGCAGCGAACAGGAAAATAATTGGAAAATGATTCATGAAGAGGAGAAAAGTTTCGAGGAATGAAATCCGTGTGATGAAGAATATGAGTGAGTAAAGAAGAGGACAGATGGTGCGTGAAGGAGACAGAAGACATTGTTGGAAGATTTCTGTTTTGAGAGTGAGAGAATTGGCTTTTTTTTGTTTCAGAGAGTGAGAGAATTGGTTTCTGGTTTTATTGAAGTGGAGAGAGTGAGTTATTGAATTGACTGTGTGGCGTCATCATGGTGGACCCATAGTGTTTACGGTTCCTTATTGTATTATGGGTTATTTCTAAAAATGGTTCCTAAACTCTACTGACTTTCCAAAATGGTGCTTAAACGGGAAATGTTTGCATGTTGATGCCTAGACTTTTAAAACTATTTCATGTCAGTACCTAAATTTCACTTTTCCGATTTAACTCTGGCTAGAGTACATGTGGCAATGTTCACATATGATAAGTTTTTTACTAGGATGTTTGTGTCGGGATTTTTGTTTGATGTCATTTCTCTTATTTACAATCCTTCTATAGGGAAAAAAAGGCATTGCTTTTTATTAGGAGACATTTGAATTTGTACATATATGAAATCAATGAGGAATTTGAATTTGTACATGCATGAAATTAATGAAGTATTTGAATTTGTACTTAAAAGTGTAACAAGAAGAGGTTTAAACATAGAGAAATAAGAAGACAAAGAAGCAAGGCCAGAAGATGTGTTTTGCTTTTTTTTTTCTATGTAGATTAAAACTACAATATGTTGACCAATAGCTCTGATAATGGAGGGTGCTAGGTGTTTGGAGTGCGCCAACTGTAGATACTTCGGAGATGAATTGCGCCCAAAATTTGACTTTCAAGAATGGTTTTGGATTCACGATAAACATTTCACCTAACTTAGCATCTCAAATATTAGACTTCAAGATGAGACAATCTACAAATTTACTCTTTTGGAAAGAATCAACAAAAGAATAAAGATTAAATCGATAGAAGCTTAATTACTCCAAAATTTAATCACTATAAGTAGTTTAGCAAAAAATTTGTTTAATCACTCTGAATAGAATCAACAGAATAACGAAACAATTGATAATCTGCAAATTTACTCTTTTAGAAAAAATCAACGAAAGAATAAAAGTACAAATTGGTAGAAGCTAAATTACTCCAAAACTTAATCAACATAAGTATTTTAGCAAAATTTGATAAGTGATTGAATAATAAATCGGACGCTAATCAACGAAAGTATTATTAAATCGATAGATAGACAAAAATGTTTATGGTACAATTTATAGACTTGCAGTCTGGTTTGTGTATTGGATTGGTTGGGGGGTCTTTTTCTATTTTCGAGCTTCATATTTATAGTTCTCCAAACAATATCAAATGCTTGTGCCGCAATTTACATTCCCACGAAAGAATGTGGAAAATGCATCCAACTTCAAAGTGCTTCCACTTCTTCTGTTTTCTTTCCCAAGTAACACAACTACTTCTGCTTATTTATCTCTTCAGATTTTCCATGACTTCACTTTGGAGATGCTTCTATTCCTCCGCACATGTTGCTCTTCAGATATTATTCTTCACTTATCTATAGATATTGCCTTCAAATATTTCACATTCTTCTACAAATTTTGCCTTCAGATATTTCATATTTCTCTGTAGATGTTGCCTTCAGATCTTCATATGCCTAAATTTTTTTTAACTAACTAAAGACTACAATTGACTACTCTCGAATAATTACAATAAAACCTATAACTAATTTCAAAGCTACATAATAAAAATTCTATTTTTTACAAAATTAATAAAATGGGTAAAACAATGCCCCCCGAATATTAAGTTAGCATTAGATATAGGTCATGCTTAATATTTTAGAAACATGTTTATCATAGTTGTCTGCAGATCTTCTGATGTTGACTTGAAATTCGATGTAGGTAACTTCATTGAAATCAAAAGGAAATATTTCAAAATATTTTGCCTTTAGTGTCCAAGACTAATTTGTAAACTCAACGGATGACTCCTGTAAAACTCAAAATATAACAAAAAATATGAATAACACAAGAATTAAATAGTTAGAGCACAAAAAAACTAAGTGAAAATAATCATGAGAATCATAACATATAACTTGAAAGAATTTCAAAAACTTTGTAGTTACCAACTTTAAAGTAATAAGTGGTTTTCTTTAAAAATTATATGCTGATGACTTATTTTCTAGAGTCGTGGAATCAGTTTTAGTATTTATTACTTTTGATTTTTCAATTTAAAGATTGATGATTCGGATTAAAGTTCAACTCAATTGATGAGCTTTTCTTTAAACCATGCATCTCATGATACTCCCAAGTAAAACAATCTTTGTACTTATGAAATACAAATGTTAGTTTTTTTGTTTCAAATCTGCTGCTAGGAAATTACTTATATAAATGACTCAAGGCTCTACCGCTGTTTTGAGATTGACCTCCTCTAAAGGGTCTCACAACCCAAGGCAATCATCCTCTATTGTAGGTAGGGCTAGCCCCAAATCTTTTATCTGTAAATCTTCTTTAATGTCATCCTTTGGTTCTTCCTCAAAGATGCTTTCGATTCATCAACCTCCATAAGATCTTTCATAGTAACCCTGTTTAACAACAGTTGCACATAAGCTTTGGAGATGGCAACTGCAGCTACCATTTTCTCTTCATCACTATAAGATTTTTTAGTCATCGAGAAAATTGATTATCATTTCTACTATCGGTCTTTTATGAGGTGCAATGGCTAAATGTGAAGATTCTTCTACGTCCATAGATTTCATGATCGGTGGTTACTTCGAAGTCTCAGACCATTCAGGCTTCTCCGAACCTTCATCATTAGAGTCATTCATTACTTCCATAATGTAATATCTTGTTAGAAACCATTTCAACACTTTGGATAACATTAGTTTGGATAATTATGATGCCTTCCCCTGCCCCCTGAGTCTTTTCAACATGCTTCCGAATACAGTTGATTGGAATGAAGTTCATCTCATATAGTTGAGTCTCAACAACATTAGAATTTATCTAGAAAGGCTTAGGATCTGTCTATACTACTTCCACATCATTTCCATTCTAGAAAAGTAATAATTAGTGTAGAGAGAATGGCACGCAATAGTTAGAATGAACCAATCCCTTTCGAGTAAAAAATTATAGCTTGATGTCGATCTTACAACAAAGAAAGCAACTAAAGAAATCATGTCTTCCACGGTGATCTAAAGGTAGAACTCTCATTGTCTTTGAAACATCTTTAGTGAAAGTAGATACTGAGATATTTGTGTCAATGAATCATCTTTAGTTTTTCCTAAAGCCAATAAAGTTTTAAATGACATAATATTGAATGCAAATCCATTTTATACAAGAATACTTTTTATTGGCTTTCCATCAACATGAGCCTTGATATAAAGTGGTCGGATCTATTTGGTCCACCCAAAATTATAAGCGAATCGAGCTGGAATGCTACAACCAGTTTAACAAGCTGAATACAACATGACACAATAATTTGAATAATAAATTTCTTTTACATATATAAAAAATTTAATATTTTATTTGTGTAACATCCCTAACCAAATTAAGCGTCAAACATGACGTTATTATAGACATAAAGTGAATTTTACGTAACTTGTTGCATAAGCATCATTTTAAATAGAAGTTTCTTATTTGTCAAGAAATTAATGATTTGAATATGCTATTGAATTAAGTAATGAATGTGAATAAGTTAAGTTTTAGGCTTGTTTATAATTGGTCGAAACGTAAACGAAGCCTGTGTTAGGGTTTTTGCTATCACGACCGATAAAACGACGGAAACTCAGAAAATTTAAAAGAAACGATTTTGGCATTTCATGTTTTGGATATTTGAATAAATTTTATTTGTTTTGGAACCCTAAAACTATGATGACGTCATACGATTTTGCCTCCGTCGGCATCGCCGAGGTTTTGGAGTTGGTTTCGAGCGCCGACCGGGCCGCGAATATTTTTCGGACCCAATTTCAACGAAACTCTAAATATTGTTTATTTATATTATTTTAATGATAAAATTAAAAGAAAAATGGAGATAAGTTGATTTGGTGGCAGAAGTGAAAGAAACAAAAGGAAGAAAAGAATAGGGTTTTAGGATAATTTTGAGAAAATAAAGTGAAAAACAAGTAGAAGGTGTAAAGATCTTTGTTGGGAATTATTTCTAGGACCTTAGGGATCTAGATATAAGTGTTAAAGAGGTGGAAGAGGCAAGAAAACAGCAGCCACGAAGGAAAAACAGAAAAGAAAGAGAAAAGAAAGAGAAGAAAGAAAAGAAAGAAAAGAGAAAAGAGAAGAGAAAATGAGAAGAAACCAACCCATTTCAGAGCTTTTAGGGTATTGTTGTTAGTTCAGTTTTTGGAGATTTCGGTTTTTTACCAAAAACGGTGACAAAACAATTTTAGTTTTACGTTGCCGAAACTAGTCGATCTTAAAAACGATTTTTGAGTCGCCAGTCGATTTCGGGACACCAATTTTTTAATTTTAAGAAAAATGACTCCGTTTTTAATTATGAAAAGGCATTGATTAAAATTTCAGAGATTCGGGTAAGGGGGTAAGGTGCGACGGTTTATGTTTTACTTAAACCGCCGCCCGGCAAAACCGGCCTCTTGGTTTGTTTTTCTATCAAAAATTTAAGTTTAATTTTATTTAAAAAGTCGTTGCGTGATTAATTTCTAACGATGTTCCTAATTGGTGTTTTTGGTCATTTGAGAAAACAAATTCATTTATTGAAAGCAGTAAAGTGCGGAATTTAAAGTGCGAAAAAGTAAAGCATTCATGCTAAACCTAATTATTCTTTCTTCATTCAGAAGAAAATAATAACAAAACGGTTCTAAAAAAATTATATTCTACCCTTTAATCCCCAAATTAATTATTTAAATCTCAACACCCCAAAGTAAATAAACTCAAATATTCAAGCAAACATGCAAAATTACAGACTAGTCCCTATAAATATGAAAATTTTGCAAAAAGGTCCCTATCATTTAGAAAATTATCAAATAGGCTCAGAAATTATTTAAAACCCTAAAACAGTCCATGAATAAACTTAAAATTTCCAAAAAGATCCAATTTATACATAATTACAAAATGGTCCCTAAATTTTGAAAAATTACCAAATTGAACTTAGGATTTGTATAAGCAACGAAACAGTCCACAAATTATTAAAAGTTACTAAACAGGCCCTTATCATGCAAATTTCACATTTAATCCATAATCTATAAGGGAGACTCAAAACAGTCCTACAATAAGCTAAGGAACCACTTCATACAGAAGCGATATGCATCAATATTTAGTGTAGACATGAATTACATTTTTGGAACAATAACAGTTTTCACTGTAAAGATGTTAAAAGTAAGCATGGCAACAAGACTGAAATTCAAAGTTTAGCTTTAAGAAAAATAAGAACAGAGCTTATGTTTTGGAAAAGTCGTTTACTAGTCTAAGCTGCAACACTTATGGCAGTTTGGCACTCAAAACAGAAATATGGAAGCATCATTTACATTCATGCTTATATGTACGTAGCATAGACAGTCAAAACATGAGCAAGAGGAACTCAAAGCATACCAACATCTACCTTAATTACTGCAGTAACAGAATTAAGTCAACAAATATTTGAGCAGCAGAAAATATATGAAGAAAAAGAAACAACAAACTGGAAACTAAACATCTATACAGCGAATCATAGCATGAACAAACTTAAATTAAAGTAAAGGCGGAGGGAATTTTTAAGCAATATCAACATAAATGAGAACAGTTCCTCAGTTTACAGCCACTTGCAAATTAGCTATGACAAGGGCAAACAAACTGCAGCAACAACAATTGAAGGGGGATAACAAAAATCTGTCTATTTCTATGCTTAACATGTGACACCCCTGACCAAAAGCAAACGTCTTTTTGACGTCATTTCACGCATTTCATGCATTTTTATTTAAATGCATCAGAGTATGACATGATATATGACATTCACATGAAATATTTGATTTGAGAAATGATTATAAATGAGATAAAAATGATAAACAAGAGTGGTTTTGAGTTCGTTTATCGTCGAAAGACATAAACGGAGCCAATTAGGGTTTTGGCTCGCGCGATCGAAAAATATCGAAAACGCGCAATATTTTAAAGAAAATGAATTTAATATGATTTAATATGTTTTCATATGTGATTTAAAGAGTTTTGGGGCCAAAATTATACGACGAAGTCGTACGGTTACGGTTTCGTAAAAATTGTCGAGGTTTCAGTTCGGTTTAGGGCACCGACCGAACCGCGATAAATTTTCGGATTCCGATTTTTACGAAATTTCATACGCGTGTTTTACAATTTATTTTAACACCGAAAACAAATTTTAAGCTGTTGTTAGATTTGTTATGTGGGGGAAATTAGAGAAAATGTGGAATGGAGGAAAGTAAATAAAGGTAAATATGTTTATTTACTTAAAGAAATAGGTTTAATATAATAAGTTAATGAGATAAGAAGATATTTTGGGTGTACAGTGGTTTTTAGAGCTGATGATGATTTATGTTGACTTTGGGGTACATTTAGAAGTGGAGAAGGAGTGTATGAAGGGGATTGGGTCGGTTGAAAGCAAGGAAAAAGAAAGGAAAACGAGAGAGGGGAAAGGAAAAGAAGAAAGAGAGAGAAAGTGAGAGAGAAAAGAAAATTGTGAGAAAACCTTCATATGGGTATGATCCTTATGTTCCAGAGATGATTTAGAGTGGGTTAGAAGTGTTAGAAAGGGAA